>PKMM01008484.1:67899-81889 GCA_002933915.1 Eutrema heterophyllum | reverse complement strand
TTTGAGCATATCAAAAGGATGGATGAATCCTATCTCACTAGGACGAAATTTCTCAAGGGAAGAAGCGGAAGCAACTTCGCCTACAACCTCAAGATCCATAGGACGGATTGCACACAACTCTTGCTACCCAATACTTATCTTACAAACCTCCAAGAAAAGAAGAACGTTGTTTTCTATCCCACAAAAGACCAATTCTACAATCTAACCATGGACCCTCCCATCCTAGCAACCAACAAGAAGAATTTGGAAAAGAGTAAAGCCGTATCAAAGGACAATGCCGAGAGCTCCCATGCTAGATAACCATCCCCCGAGCACACCTATGGAAGTGAGCGCTATTGGTTTGAGCCATATGATTGTGCTATGCCCAACATGGCCACGAGTCACGCCCACCATCAAACGAGGCTTCTCCAACGATGGTGCAAATGGCAAGACTCCACCATCTGCAAGTTGGTTAGGATGGTTAAGAAGTTGGGAAAGCAAATCAATGAGCTAAAAGAGAAAGGTTGTGAAGCAAGCACTTCTCCAAACCAAGAAGAGACTCACGACCAAGAGCTAGTAGTCCACGAAGAACCACATGGTTTTGAACCCTCACTCCGAGAACAAAGAAAATGAAAGAGGAAGGCGATGAGGTCTCCTTCACCATGTTCAAGCAATCCATCGTACTCAATGGGGTCTCAATCCCCATCCTCAAGTTACTAAAGGTACCACTCCAAAACCCTTGTAGTTTTCTTTCTTTTTGAGTCTAGATTTATATTTTTTGTTTTTGGTTCTTCCCTTGAATTTACTTCACACCGGGACGGTGTGATTTAAGTTTGGGGGAGGGACCGATATCTAACATTGTGTTCTTTGTTCTTATTTTGATTTTTACATCTCTTGAGTCTAGTACATTCATGCATTCCATTTAAGGCATAGAAAACCCCTAAAAATCAAAAAATTTGAAAATTTTAAAACACAAAAACAAGTCATTTAGTTGCATTTGCATATTTAAGATTGAGTCTAGCTACATATAAGTTGCATTCCATTTCATTTTGCATTGGGAGCTATAATGAAAATGCCTAATTAGGACTTATGTCTAGAACTTGCTAAAGTATCCTTGGTAATGCTTTTATATCGTTTAGACATTGTCAAGACTTGTACACTTCGTGCTTTGATCTCTCCGCTCGAAAACACATTTTCTTGTTCAAGATAGTTCACTTTGAAACTAACTCACAAACTTATTTGGACTTAATTGAATTTTAATCCTCTTGTTTATAGGCTTGTGCATACTTAACCATGGTCACTTAAAACACCCAAGTCATCTTTGCATTTTAATTTTACCACCCTTGTTGACTTAGGTGGCCATTTGCACTCATAGAATGGTTTCCCCTCCCTTGAAACCATCCATTTGTTTCAAACCATAATTTTTTTGTGTGTGAGGCCTTTTCTTGATAATGCTACACTTGTAAAATCATGTAAGTATCGAGAACGACACAGGATAGCTTCCATTAGCTAGGATTTTGTTGTTCTTGGGAATTGGCTAGCATAGGATTGGAATTAAGATGGTTGTTGATAGAATAGGCGATTGGGAAGTGAGGAAAAAGAGAAAAGAAAAAGAAAAGAGTGATTTGGGAAAGAAAGGTAAACGATCATGGTTTGAAAAGAAGATGTGATTCCTAAAAAAAGAGAAGTTACAAAGAAGGACCCGGCTCTAGTAAATAAAGAAAGTGCAGTCCCCCTAGAAATTATGAAAAGGAATTAAAAAAGGAAAGATTAGGGAAATGAGTTGTAGCTAAAAATAAAGAAAAGAGTCGAAAGGTCTAAAATGAAGAAAAAGAGTCTCTTGGGAACGGTTTAATAAACGGAAATGATCAAAGGGTAACATAAGAAGGGTAAAAGGTTTGCTTGGGATAAAACGTAAAAAGAAAAAAACACTTGGGTAGCTTGTAGAATTCAAAAGCCTTAAGGTTGGGTAGAACAATGGAGGTGAATACTTTGTATGCATTAATTGTTCTCATCTTCCTTGCTTTTGTGAGTGTTTGGCATTCCTATGTTTTTGAGAGTAAGCCACCTTGAAAATATTTTTCTTTTGTTTCATTTCATCTATCTCTTTTTGAAACCGATTGGTATAAAGATCACTTGCCCCTAAATGAGACTACACCTTTATCCTTGAATTGAATGTGATGAGTTAGTGGATGAGTGACTAATGGTATGCTTGGAAGTGTTGTCTAGAGCAAAGAAAAAGGAGTTGCGATAAGCCTTGAGAAATTAGAGTCACAATTGTTTTTGTCTTGGCGATATTCTTGCATTTCTAAAGGGTGCTATACCATGTTCTTCACTAGGTCCTTTGGCTATGAGCTCCCACCTTCAAACCTCTTTCCCTTTCTTGTTCTATTTGTTTGCTTGAGGGCAAGTAAAGGAATAAGTTTAGGGGAGTTGATATTCCTATATTTTACCCTATTTAACATGCATTTTAGATAGGTATTTATATTTTATATGTGCATTTACATAGTTTTCCTTAGTGTTTTAGGTTCATTTAGACTTTAGGTTGTTTGCATTAGGTTCTAGGTAGTTTGCATGTTTTGGAGTGCTAAATAGGTACTTAGAGGCCATTTGAGATTGATTGGAGTAATGGAGAAGAATAAAAGGGAGGTTGTCAAACCGAGGCGTCTCAAAGATCTGCAAGGCCGGCGAGGTTCCCGACAGCGACCACCATATATGTCTTCGTGAACGTTGTAGCCATATGAATCAGCTTTCACCTCGAAGTGGACCCATGTCATTCGGAGCTTGAATGCAAAAGTTATGATGGTTTTGCTGGGAACATAGTCTGCCTACTCGGACCATTGATGTGACTAGTCGGACCATGCAGGAATTTGCCCGACGATGCAGCCATGACCAGTCGGACGATGCAGAAATTTCACCCGAAGGTGACCAAAAATCACCCGAAACTCAGCCAATTCTGACCCAATAGACGAGACCCGATGGCAGAGAAAATCACCCCGAATGGCCAAGGATGCCGACAAGACCACGATGATGCAACCGGATGGATCAACACCGACCACTCTACCCTGTCACTCCAGCCGGTGCATTATCAGCCATTCACACCGGATCCGCACGCCGATCACTCCAGCCGGTGCACCCACATCGAAGATTCACACCGATGCTTCACTCTGATCGACACCATCCAATGATGCAACCTGATGGAACAACACCATCCACTCTACCCGGTGTTTCTGTCCGGTGCATCACCAGGTATTCACACCGGATCACGACACCGTTCGAACCATCGGTGCCCAAAGACACACCGGTTCTTCATGTCGACCAAGATCATTCGGTGATGCAACCGGACGGATCAAGACCAGTCCACCCGGTGTTTTCGTCCGGTGCATCATCAGGCATTCACACCGCATCACACACTGATATATCATGGTTTTTACCCCTTTTAAGCCATGATATAGGTCCGTTTTATAGAGTCTTTCTACTATTTTGTAGTATTTTAGAGTCTTTTACAGGTTTTAGCACGTTTGGAGCATAATTGGAGATATTGGAGCTTTCTGGAGCATTTTGGAGCATTTCGGAGCAAAACAGAAGTTCGTGTAGCTGAGTACCCGATTTGAGGCCTCAGTATCGACCGATACTAGTTAGTATCGGTCGATACTCACTGAAGCACGAGTCGCGACTTTAAATGAAGATTTGAAGAACTTTCCACCGATGGATTGAGCTCAAATTTGGGCACAAGACAGATGTTTGGATTATCTTTCATTTGGAAGTGGTTTGATGTCATTTCAACGGTGCGATCAAAAGTTATGCCAATTTTGGCGAGCAGTGACTAGTGTCGGTCGATACTACCTTAGTGTCGGTCGATACTCACTACAGGAAAACAAGAAACTCGACTTTTTACAAGTCTTGAGAGTTTGCATCTTGGTCCATAAGTTTTAATAATTACAAGAAGTCCCAAAACGTGTTTTAACGTTATAATTAGGTTTTTCAGTCACTTTTGTTGGCTAAGCTCTATTTTACTTTTGTTCTGTTTTAGAGAGATTGTGTTAGGGATATTGGGGAGACAACTCTGAACCCCTTTGGTTTCTGATTGATTTCTTCTATACAATTCTATTCAATTATGATTTCTGTTCCATTAATCATGTCTGAGTAGATCCACTTTAGGTTCAGGGTTCTCATAAGGGTTTTCTCTGAATGTTAGGTTAATTGATTGATTAGGATTCAGCATCTGAATTAGTTCTTCACCATAGGTTGTTCTCATAGCTAATTCTAGGTTGACGAATCTGGAACTTAGATCTTAGGATAATTGGTTAGGCACGAGAATGCGATTAATTACCTGATAGAACTTAGGGTGAGCAAAATAACTATTCGCAAAGAGATTTGGTTTAGTTGTTTTGTGAACAAATCAAACTTGAACTAAAAGCAGGTTTAGACTTTAGGATTCGCAAAGAGATTTGGAATTCTAGGATTTAGACTTAGATAGTTTTCGCAACGAGAGTTGGTTAGCTATACTTTAGTGATTTGAGTTCAAGAACCGCGCTAAATCTGAATCATGTTAGTTAGTTTATCTACATTCATTGAATTCCTGAGAAATACCCTGAGCCTATCTTCCTTCCCAATTGAATTACAACCCTTTTTAATTTACGCATTGCTTTCAATTACATCTTTTGGTTTAGCTTAATTCTAATATATATAATCTATTGAGTGATATCTGGAGTTCTTGTGTTCGACCCCTACTTATACTACAACAACTACTTTAGTACTTTTAGGGTATTAATTTGAGCATATCACACACACCTGACCACCTACCCGGTGTTCCACAAGACTTATCCAATTTCGAAGTGACGCACACCGATCAAACCATCCGATGTCCCAGGTCGATGTTCCACCCGCCATGTGCACCGACCCGACAACACCGCACGATTCACTCGGCACTAATCAAACCCGGGTAACTTATAACCGAGCAACACCGGACCATTCACCTGGTGTTCCCACCCAGTGTTGCACCAGCCTCACACACCGACCATGAAGCACCGACCAACTTGCCCGGTGCCACCTCCTATGACCTAGACCCGACCGGGTCAACACCCGGTTTGTTCCAGGTTGACCCGGTTCATTGACTTTTCCTATATATATGTTTAAGACCTAATTTTTAGGATCATCTTCTACTTTCCCAAAACCCATTTTCCTCTTTGGTTAAACAAGTTTCCAAGAGAGAATTTCCTTGTGTTTATGCTTAGTAAAAATCGATCATCATCATCTTCTTATTTCATCTTCTAATTTCTATCTCCCTTATCATCTAATCATGGGATTAAGCATCTTCTTCATAGAATTTGTGGAATCCAAAATGATTAGTGAGTAATTACTTAGAATCTAGGGATGGGGTAGATTAAGGGTGATCCAAAGGTTGATTTGTGATGTTTAGGATTAGATCATTTAATTTCCCTCCTTATTAAGATGTACTTAATGCTAGATTATGTTTGAGAGAATGAATGTTGTTCTTAATGTACTTAATGCTGGATTGATTGCATGTTGTTCTTAATGTTTGCTAATCTTTTGATCACTAATGATAGTTAATTCTTTATTGTTAGATTAGCAAAAATGGTTAATTGGTTGAGAAAGAATTAGTCAATTTAAATGATCATAAACCTAGGGAATAACTAGATTGTGCTTATGAACATCACAAATTAGCTAGAGGATCATCCTAAATCAATTACCCTTGTCCTTGGATTCATTTTTATTTCTTGATCATAAATCTCGTTTAGTGTTTCTAATCATTGCTTGCTTTTTAATTTGAATTAGCTACTTAGATAAAAACCAAAACAACTTTGTTTGCTTAACTCAAGAAGTTCTATGTATTGCTAGTGCTTGAATCAAACTCATTTGGATTGACACCCCTTACAACTTACTACAAGGGAATTAGATACTTAAGATGTAAAAAGCTTAGTATCAATCTACGTTGGCGGAACGGCAAAAATGACGAAGTTTTTGGTCCTCGATAAACTAGCGATCTATAATGTGATACTCGGGACACCGTGGTTGTACGCAATGAAGGCAGTTATCTCGACTTATCACCAATGTGTCGAATTCCTGACACCGGCCGGAGTATTCACGCTCAAAGGAAACTAGTCAATGTCTCGGTCATGCGCCATCAGCAAGCTATGGACCGCACCTCGAACATGCGTAATCAGCTCGAATCTAACTTCGAACGGCTCGCTGAACAACAATAATCCCGAGCCACTCAAACACGAGTCGGTTATACAAGTTAGCATCGATGTCCTCAAGCCCGAAAAATGTGTCAGCATTGGAGCCGAACTGGATGAAAAGATTAAGAACGATCTCATTCAGTTTCTCAAAAAGAATATGTCAACCTTCGCTTGGTTCATCTAAGATATGCCCGAAATTGACCTAAAAATCATTTGTCACGAGTTCACGATCGACCCGACTTTCAAATCAATCAAGCAGAATGACGGAAGCTCGACCCATAAAAAGCTCAAGCCGTAAATGACGAGGTCGAACGATTGCTCAGAGCAGGATCAATCACCGAGGTCAAGTATTCGGACTGGCTGGCAAACCCAGTCGTTGTTAGAAAGAAGAACGGCGAATGGAGAGTGTGCGTCGATTTCACCGAGCTCAACAAAGCCTGCCCAAAGGACAGCTTCCATATCCCACATATCGATAGACTGGTTGAAGCAACCGCGGGAAACAAAATGCTTTCCTTTATGAACGCCTTCTCCGACTACAATCAGATACTCATGCATCCCGACGATTGCGAAAAAAGATCCTTCATCACGGATAGGGGCATCTACTGCTACAAGGTCATGCCGTTCGGTCTAAAAAATGCCGGGCCAACCTACCAAAGATTCGTCAACCGTATGTTTACGAGTCAGCTTGGCTGAACCATGGAGGTTTACATCGACGATATGTTGGTAAAATCTCTCATCGCCAAAGATCATGTCGGACATCTTAGTACATGCTTTAACATACTCAACCAATACGGTATGAAGCTCAACCCCACCAAGTGTACGTTCGGGGTCACGTCCAGCGAGTTCCTCAAAGGGGAATTGAAGCCAAACCTAAACAAATCTCGGCGATCCTCGACTACCCATCACCGACAACGAAGCGCGAAATTCAGCGACTAACGGGTCGGATTGCCGTGCTCAACCGATTTATCTCCCGATCTATGGATAATTGCCTACCGTTCTACCAGCTACTATGCGGTAACAAACACTTCGAGTGGTACGATAAATGTGAAGAAGCGTTCAAACAACTCAAGGAATACTTATCAACCCCACGCATCCTAGCAAACCCTGAGGACGGAGAAACTCTTTACCTATACATCTCGATCTCCATCTCAGCCGTTAGTGGAGTCCTAGTTCGGGAGGACCGAGGCGACCAAAAACCCATCTTCTATACCAGCAAGTCCTTAAACGAGGCTGAGATAAGATACCCTACGCTCGATAAACTCGCGCTCGCTGTTGTCACCTCAACTTGAAAACTCCGCCCCTACTTCGAGTCACATTCAATCATAGTTCTCACCAACCAGCCTCTGTAAACAATCCTGCATAGCCCTACCCAGTCCGGCAAACTTGCTTAGTGGGCAATCGAACTCAGTGAATACGATATCGAATACAAGAACAGAACAGACATCAAATCCCAAGTCTTGGCCGACTTCCTTATAGAGCTATCACAAGAACCGATGATCACCAAGATTCCATGAACAGAGAAATGCCTCCTTCACGTCGATGGTTTGTCCTCACATCACGGTTCGGGAATCGGCATACGCCTCCAGTCACCGACAGGCGAAATATTGGACCAATTGTTCCGACTAGACTTTCAAGCAAAGAACAACGAGGCCAAATGCGAAGAACTCCTCGCCGGTTGCGTTTGGCCAAGGTAATAGGAGCGACGCATATACAAGTATTCTGCGACTCGCAGCTCGTCGCCAACCAGTACAGCGGCGAATATGAGGCAAAGAACGACCGCATGGACGCGTATTCAAAGTTGGTAAAGGAACTCGCTGCTGAGTTCAAATCATTCGATCTGACCAAGATACTAAGCGGAGAAAATACCTCAGCCCTCGCCTCAAGTTTGGACCCTCACCTCCAACGTACCATCCTGGTTGAAAGCATCTCACGACCAAGAATCGATTCAGCCGAAATCTGTAACGTGACCACGCGCAGGCAAAATTACAAAACAAAACCCACTACTGATCCCAAACCGCGAAAAGCAAGGAATGATCCGGATCCCGTACCCAACCTTAACACGAATACCAAACGCGATCTAATAGATCTGGACCTGCGAGAACATTCGGACGACAACGAGGAATCAGAGGGACTTCATACCCTAATGGATATCGAGGCCGAAGAGGAAGAAGAACCCGAAGGCTGGACTGTCGAAAAAAAAATGTACATCTACGAAGGCATTATCCCGACTGATAGATGGGCAGCTCGGTGACTTAAGATGCGAGTTGCCTCCTACATTGTTGACAAGGGCGAGCTGTACCGATGGAGCGCTTCTAGAGTCCTTTTAAAATGTGTAGCATGCAATGATATCTACGGAGTCATGAAAGAAGTTCACGACGGTGCATGCGGAAAGAAGTTCACGACCAAAAACCCATCTTCTATACCAGCAAGTCCTTAAACGAGGCTGAGATAAGATACCCTACGCTCGATAAACTCGCGCTCGCTGTTGTCACCTCAACTCGAAAACTCCGCCCCTACTTCGAGTCACATTCAATCATAGTTCTCACCAACCAGCCTCTGTAAACAATCCTGCATAGCCCTACCCAGTCCGGCAAACTTGCTTAGTGGGCAATCGAACTCAGTGAATACGATATCGAATACAAGAACAGAACAGACATCAAATCCCAAGTCTTGGCCGACTTCCTTATAGAGCTATCACAAGAACCGATGATCACCAAGATTCCATGAACAGAGAAATGCCTCCTTCACGTCGATGGTTTGTCCTCACATCACGGTTCGGGAATCGGCATACGCCTCCAGTCACCGACAGGCGAAATATTGGACCAATTGTTCCGACTAGACTTTCAAGCAAAGAACAACGAGGCCAAATGCGAAGAACTCCTCGCCGGTTGCGTTTGGCCAAGGTAATAGGAGCGACGCATATACAAGTATTCTGCGACTCGCAGCTCGTCGCCAACCAGTACAGCGGCGAATATGAGGTAAAGAACGACCGCATGGACGCGTATTCAAAGTTGGTAAAGGAACTCGCTGCTGAGTTCAAATCATTCGATCTGACCAAGATACTAAGCGGAGAAAATACCTCAGCCCTCGCCTCAAGTTTGGACCCTCACCTCCAACGTACCATCCTGGTTGAAAGCATCTCACGACCAAGAATCGATTCAGCCGAAATCTGTAACGTGACCACGCGCAGGCAAAATTACAAAACAAAACCCACTACTGATCCCAAACCGCGAAAAGCAAGGAATGATCCGGATCCCGTACCCAACCTTAACACGAATACCAAACGCGATCTAATAGATCTGGACCTGCGAGAACATTCGGACGACAACGAGGAATCAGAGGGACTTCATACCCTAATGGATATCGAGGCCGAAGAGGAAGAAGAACCCGAAGGCTGGACTGTCGAAAAAAAAATGTACATCTACGAAGGCATTATCCCGACTGATAGATGGGCAGCTCGGTGAATTAAGATGCGAGTTGCCTCCTACATTGTTGACAAGGGCGAGCTGTACCGATGGAGCGCTTCTAGAGTCCTTTTAAAATGTGTAGCATGCAATGATATCTACGGAGTCATGAAAGAAGTTCACAACGGTGCATGCGGAAATCACTCTAGAAGTCGCTCCTTGGCCTTAAAAATAAAGAAGGCGAGTTTCTACTCGCCAACGATGTTAGAAGATTGCAAGAAGTTTGTGGCTAAATGCAATAAATGCCAGAGACACGGCTCGATGATCAATCTCCCAACCAAGCTGCTTACCACTTCGACAGCACCTTACCCTTTCATGCGATGGGCAATGGACATCATCGGCCCACTCTGCCGTTCCACCACCCAGAAACAATATATCCTTGTCATAACCGATTACTTCTCCAAGTGGGTCGAAGCCGAATCTTACACCGAGATACATGGCATTGACGTTCAAAAATTTGTCTGGAAATATATCATTTGCCGACATGGAGTACCATAGGAGATCGTCACAGATAATGGATCACAGTTCATCTCGACCTTATTCAGCGATTGGTGCGCTAAATGGAAAATTCTGCTAAGTTACTCGACACCGAGGTACCCGCAAGGTAATGGACAGGCTGAAGCCACCAACAAAACTATCATCGACGGCCTCAAGAAAAGATTAAACGAAAAGAAAGGACTTTGGCCCGACGAGTTAGACGGAGTCCTCTGGTCGCACCGCACTACACCTCACCGATCTACAAGGCAATCCCCTTTCTCCTTAGCCTACGGAGTAGAAGCTTTATGCCCAGCCGAGGTCGGCCTTCCAAGCATACGCCGAATTATGCTCACCCAGAAACCTGAACTCAACGATGAAATGCTCCTTGATAATCTTGACAAGCTTGGAGAACAACGTGGACTAGTGTTGCTCCGAATTCAAAACTATCAGCACTTAGCCGCCCAATACTACAATAAAAAGGTCTAAGGTCGACATTTTCAAGACGGTGATCTCGTCCTTCAAAAGGTTCAGCAGAACACTAAAGAAAATAATGCAGGCAAACTCGGTAATAATTGGGAAGGTCCTTACCAGATAATGAGAATCGTCAAACCAGGCATTTACGAGCTTATAACGATGAATGGTACTCCAATCCCGAGATCTTGGAACTCCATGAACCTTAAACGGTACTACTACTAGTTCGCCTTGATTCCGTAAAAAGAAAAAAGAAAAAAAAAGAAGAGCTCACCAAACTACTACTATCTTTGATGTAATATGAACTACGAATGGCTTTATCCCTTTTGGGGGTACGTAAGTAACCCACCTCGGATCCAGCTATGATTCTAATAAAATTATTTTAAGTCTAAATCCCTTAAACCGAACTATCGCAGTTCGCACCACAGTTCGCCGAACTCACTCAATTCGTACTCTTAAACCGAACTATCGCAGTTCGCACCACATTCGAAAAATGACTAAGTAACACATGCCGAACTCCTGCGTTCGCACAACAGTCGAAAACGACTAATATAAGCCGAACTCCTTAGTTCACAAACAAAACCATCACGGTTTCACACATCGACGTCCTAGCAGACGATCGATAGCACTCCTCAGGGATGCAAACGTTTAACAGCCGAGATCCGTCTCGCACAAGAATAGACTATTCACGCACTGAAATTCATCTTCAGATCTTCTGAGCTAAATTAGCCGAACTTACATCGCACATTCCAATTCGATCTGGGGACCCGAAGTATCTTGAGATGAGCAAACCTTCGCAGTCTCATGCTAAGCTCTCGGGTTGAAGCCGAACGACACATTCTCGCAAAATTAAGCCGACTTCTCAACAATCGCGAACTAGTAAGACGATTTCTCAACAATCGCAAACCAGTAAACCGATATCTCGTACGATCGCCGATTTTGAGGGGTCGAATCCCGAGTTCATCTGATGTACCCCGACTAAGACCGTATCATGTACGGCACCAATTCGTTGCACGGAGAACTCGAGAAGATCGTATCATTTTGCGACCTTATGTAGATTAGTAAAATAATCTTCACAAACCCTTAGTTCAAACTCTTTAGTTCGTGTCAAAGGCCGAACTCAAGTTCATATAAGTATCGACATTAACTAAGTTTGGAATTGAAAACCAAACTTAAATATTAAAATAGTCGAACTCGACTACGTAAAACTAACCGAATTCATTTAAAGGGCTCTTTTGGGCATAAAGGTTTAAAAGCCCCCTCGTGCAAATGGTTCACAAAAAAAGCATTACAACGAAACCCACCATGATTAGGAGTTTACATAAGCCTCATCGGGCATCAACTTAGGGGGAGTTACGCTGCCTGATCTCCTCTGACACACCCGAACCCATCCTTGAATCCATTGAGCCAAACTGGTTAAATCTCTCTGGGATCTCCGTCCCATCAACATCGAAGTAAAGAGGTCCCGAGGGAGCACCATCGTTCGAGATCGGGGACACCTTGAAGTCTTCATCCTCGAGTTCTTCCAAAACCGCGGCCTATAGCTCGGCCGTCATTATTCTCTCCTCCGACTCGAAGTGCAGAAGAGTCTCCTTTGGAATATCAACCCCTTTTCCCACTAGCCGTTTTAGGCACTTCAGGTCACGGTCACCTGACTAAAGACCAGCTGTTTCCTGTTCCCTGCCTCGAGCTTGGTTATGTACCTCCTTATCTTCTCGAAGCGAGCATATAGCTTGACATCCATTTCTCTCCGGAGGTCCCTTTCTTTCGTCACCCAGGTGGATCGAGAATTCCTTAGTCTTTCCTTCTCAGACCTCAAGAAGTCTTCAACTTTTTGTAATTAAAGAATACGGCGTTGACCTCCTCCGGGGTCTGCTTCCTACGCCTCTTAGAGATACCGACCTCAGCAGTCGGATTAGTTCTCTCCTCCGGAACAGCGTTCGGAGTGCCAGTATGGGAAAGGAGCGTTGTAACACCCCCGACTCGTGCTACAAAAGTCGGAGTCGAGAATGTCATAAATGCGGCTACAGAGACGTTCCGGCCCGAGCATTCCATTCTACTCTAGCTAGATCATCGCCGAAGGCGCGCCTCTCGACCAAGGCCTAAGGCTTTTCAACCCGTTCCTTAGTGTTGAGTTGTTTCAGTTTGGACTAAACTTGTATCATTTAACACAAACCGACTTTTAGGCAAATCTTACATAATATTCATATTTTTAAAAGTAGTTGTGTTTTTAAAAACAAAAGGTTAATACTAGGGTTGGCCGGCCTTTCGCCAAAACTATACATATAAATACTTTGCTGACCAATTTTTACAAAAGCCAAGGCAATCTACTCCGGCTGTCCTAACGTCCCGCCGCTACGAGCTAAGCCCGTCTACTGTTCACCTGCAAAACAAAATGCGTCATGAGTATTCTAGCAATACTCAGTGAGCTCCGAGGAACCTAAAAACACATTAGACCCCTTCCCCAACAACTGGAAGCAAGTTTAACCCCAAACAAGCAAGCACACAATCACACTCATTCACAGAATAAGCACATGCGGAAGCTAACTATTCTACATGCAAACTCTACTCATGCATGCAAACTCCATGTCTAAAATGCGAGGCCTTTACGTGTAACGGACACACGCCTGTTCCCTCCCATGACTCCCGAGAATCACCACAAAAGATCATTTTGGGATCTGTCACACCCGCTCGGCTAAGGGAGCTACCCTTCAGCACCTGAGTCTTCTCCTTTGTAGAATCCCTCTACAAAATTCGGGCTTAGGGAACGTGCCAAATACACCCCTACTAAGAATATATAATTCCTACTGAATATATATATCTTAGATGCAACACACAACAGTTTAACTCGTGGATCCTAAGGACCACCCCGGTTAGACTTACACGGACCGCGACATGCTAGAAGCTCTGCTCTAGCACGTCGCTCCCTTTCGGTTGGAAACGATTCATGCCGTTCCTCTTGAACCATGACATCGATCTCCCGTTCTTGCTCTGCGCTCATGTAACTCAGCTTGAACGGCTCTCCTAGCCTCCTTCAACCGCACATGTACACGTCTCTTAGCACAAAACACACAACCGGACTCACCAATCCCTTAGGCCCTGCGCGGCCTAAGTTCTTCTCTTAGAGCCTTAACTCCTCCCCGAATCAATCCCTTAACCTCTGCGCCTTCTGCCGGAAAATTATTCGGTTTGCTCACACTCTCCTTTTTCTCTCTCTACACTTCTCTAACTTCTCTCTAAGTTTTCTTAAGTGAGGTGAGAAATACCAAGGAGGGTGTGGGGGTATTTATAGGCCACTAAGTCTTGGGGAGTAAGTTTCTTTTTGGTTGACTGGTCAAACTAGGCGGCTTTGACTTTCTTGTCAACATCGGCGGCTTTGACTTTCTGGTCAACATC
>PKMM01008484.1:0-61681 GCA_002933915.1 Eutrema heterophyllum | reverse complement strand
ATCCAAAAAGAACACACCCAAAGAAACCGCTAGTAGTTCACAATAGAGAGGTGTTGAGGTTTCCAGGATTGAGGAGTCTTATGGGATGGAGCAGAAAGATAAGTCAATTTAAGAGTATCGTCAAGAGTTCGAGCATGTGGTTAACATTCTGAGGCGTCCGAGTGACGGAAAGTGGATTGCCCGTGTCAAGGAGAGAGATGTTTCAAGGAGGATTAAGACCAAAACTGCAAGTTAGACTTCACGAGCACTTTGGAGAAGTGAACTTCATGCTCGTTGACAATGTGGTTAACTGTGCTAGCCAAGTGGAGGAACAACTCAAGCAAGAAAGTCTTTCGAGTTATACGTAAATCCTAAAACCCACCGTGTTCTCCAAGTAAAAGAATATTCTGAGTTTTTGTGTGATCTTGAGAAATCCTTTCTTATTGAGCAAGTAAAGACTCAAGCCGCTTTTGTTCAGAAAAAGAATAAGAGATCTCATCGTTTCAAGTTAGAGTTGTGAAAAATTATTCCAGACCGAGAAATATGTACTTGGGATGAAACCACTAGTTCTAGTTAAATTTGTTTCAGAGAAATCTCAAGAGCTTACAGACCACTTATCGAGTTAAACCCTAGCTGCTACCATGGTTGCTTCAGAATCAAGAAACCCTAGAGATTGCAGAGACGGTCCAAGTTGCGCTAATTGTGGAGACAAAATGTGAAAGAAGGATTGTGAGACCATTTTCCTAGCGAACCAGACGGAACTGAGACGTGATCTAGATATCAATACCTATTCGAGGAGTCGACTCGCGCAAGCAGACAGTCAATCAGAGGTATGACCCACCAGAAATTTGACCTGCAACAACATCTTCAGATTTGGTAGTAGTCAGAGACAGGGAAGTACAAGTGCAGTTACAACAACTTCAAGGTGTCATCGGGAGACTCAAGTGAACCGATCGACCTAAAACCTGGAAGGGAGCTAGATGACACATTGAATGTCGAATCCAACGGTGTGATTCAAATTACAACAGTCGGATTGGGAGTTATACACGCATTCCTAAAGGTGTTATGCTGGAAGGTTGTAGCTAAGGAAAAACTTATTGCGGACCGAAACCTAACCCGTTTGAAACCCGAGGCCCAATTCAAATCGAGCCAAATAAGAAGCCTAAGCCTAAACCTAGTTAAACATAAATTAAAAACCTTAATTTCCTCTAACCTTGGAAAAGAATCGCAACTTAATCCTCCAAAAGAAACAAGTCGGCCGTGGAAATCGAGACAGAGAATTGGGACCAGAGGTGAAGAGAGATTCAGGGCAGTGGTTCGCCGAAGCTAGCACCACAACGAGTCTGCTGGAGGAGACCGATGAGGCGTTCAGACATAAGCTGCGACAGAGGAAGATTTGGGGAGGACATCATTGCTGCAAATCTCGGGAAGAAGAGGTAACTGTCAGGGGTTCGTGTGGTGCAGTGGAGGGGAACGCCGGCGAGAAACGCAGAGTCCGGCGGGCGACCGAAGCTTCGATCAAGATGAGAAACCCCTACGGGTGGTGCTGGAAGTTCTGCGAGGTTGGTTCGTGGCTGGGAGGCTCGCTTCATGGTGGCTAGAGAAACTCCGGCGAGACGCGGTGGCAGGTCAGTGTCGGAGTCGACCGTGGATACCTCAGCAAGAGATAATCGCGGAGGAGAGAGGCAGCGTGGGGGCACCGACGACGTCTAGAGAGCATCGGCGGGAGCTTGGCGGAATAAGGCGACACGCCGGAGGCAGTACTGGTGTGAAGATGGCGGTGGTCATGGCGGATCTGGCAGTCGGGAAGGAGAAAGGGAAGAGAGAGGAAGAAGAAAGGAAGAAAAGAGAAATGGGCCAGGCCCAGGGATCGGAGAAAGAAAGGGAAGAAGAGGAGAGAAAAGAATGGGCCCAAGCCCAAAAGGAAGAAAGGAAATGAAAGTGGGCTCAAGCCCAAAAACAAATAAAAGAATAAGGATTGATGATGTGGTGCTGAGGTGGCAGACACGAGGCGATGATGTGGTGATGACGTGGCAACGTGGAAAATGTGCATAATTAATCCGGGAACGCATTTCGTTCTAAATGTAGAATATTGATAATTAAAGCGAAGTGTTAATTAATGAATCGATTCGTGATTGTTGATTGCCTCGTGATTGTTGGTTGAGAACCTAGAATGCACGTTAGAAGATTACGATTGAAACCGGACTTTGTTTGTTGTTGAAATGTTTTATTGCATGTGGTGATGTTAGCGTGCGTGAAGCAAAATATTGCGGGAAACCGTTATAGGTCTTGCAAGGGAGGGGACTCCCATGGCTCAGTTGTTGAGACCCGTCCGGCTGAGCATGGCAAAGCACTTCCTTGTAGTTCCGTGATGGCCTATGGTAGCGGGATGCTTGATAGGTCAAGATGGTTGACGAGCCGATGTTTGCGCTTGGATGAAGTGCTGAGGCACGAGGGATCCGTAAAGCGTATGTGCTAGGATGAAGTGCTTAGGCACGAGGGATCTCGTAAAGCACTAGGGATGGCGATATCATGGACTGCGTTTGGCGGTGTTATTGGAATGTAATCCCACATGTGTTTTGTTTGTTATGCTTAAGTGTGTCGTAAGTCTTAGGACTATTGCTTGTTGGTCCTTTTAGCCTTAGTCTGAGCGTTGTCGTAATTTAGGCTTGGCAAGTTTATGTTGTGTTCGTTCTCCTAGGTAATATACATTACTCATCCACTCCCCCCGTGTGTCCCCTTCTCTTTTCTTTTGCAGGTGTGTTAAGAAAAACATTGAATTTCAAATAAGTTGGCGGGAATTTCAGTTACGAATCGTTTTGGGTCAGGCCGGAAAGTCAACACGCTGACTTAGCATGTGTGGTGGGTTGGGTGTTACACTTGTTTTTGATAAGAGTGCAGCATCTGCTCTATTATAACAGATGTGACGCAGTGAAAGTTATTGTTTTCAATATGATTAAATCACAGTTTTAGATACGCTATTAAAGTTTTGATTTAAGGTTTTTCACTCAGTCAATTAATACTAAAGCTTACACTACCGCAATCATAACGGTTGTCAATGCAGTACTTTAGGATCGAATCCACATAGACCAAAAGGTACACTACAATTCTCACAATTATAAAATTAAGCTAAGACAGGAATAAAGGTGGTTTTGGTTTAATAACTAATGCAGTTCAAACGATGTAAATTCAAATAAAGAAAGGCGTTAGATCAAGGGTTTACTCTTAGGAATTCAGAGATCATAAATCAGACAACTATTCAGGGAACGATTAAATGTAAGTTTCGAACTCAACCATAAATGTTAACCAATCCACTTCCGTGCTCATGGCTACTAAACCTAGAATCCCTAATCCACTCCCGTGCTCATAGAAATTCTAGATCAGCTTTAACGAACATGTTGATATGTTCACGAATCAATCTAATCCACTTCCGTGCTCAAGATCGGTTCGCTCACTTATGTTCTTTCCAGCAATCCTCACACTTCCACGCTATTGGAATTAACCTTAGTTCATGGACCTAGCGGTCAGCTCAAGCCTAAGCAGTAAGTACAACAATAAGTGAAAACCTCGAAAGATGAATCTCTATCTGTGTCTAATTCAATGACCCATGAATCCCCTTGAGAACCCTAAACCTAACTAATGGACTACTCAGACATAGGAACAGAGAACAAGCAAAGAGATGAAGAAGACATAGTATTAAGAGAGAAAAGGTTTAGAAATCTTCTCAATGAATGACAAGGTTCTTCTCCAAAGCTTACAATGATCTCCAAAAGCAATAAGCAATAAAAGTGTATCAAAGAGTTCTAGTGTCAAGCGGTGCCGTCAAAGAGGCTAAAAAAAGAGTATATATAGGTCTGAGTCTAATTAGGTTAAAATAAGGAGTTTCCAGAGCAAAATAGGAAATTTAGGGTTTTCCTTTTTCTTCTCGCCGGCCTGCATCGACCGATGCACCTCCTTGCATCGGTCGATGGCAGTTTCTCTGGTCCAGTGCATCGATCGATGCACTCCTTGCATCGATCGATTGCCAATTCTCTGCCTCGTTGCATCGATCGATGCACTCCTTGCATCGATCGATTGCCAATTCTCTGCCTCATTGCATCGAGCGATGGAGAATTCTCTGGATTGTTGCATCGGTCGATGCACTCCTTGCATCGACCGATTTTTCTCCTTTCTTCACGGTTTTGTGCGTTTTTGCTCCCGTAGCTCCAAATCCTTCCTTAGACGCCCTTTTCACCTGAGATATCTGAATAAAGGGCTAAAAGACTCTAAAATGGACTTTGACTCGATAAAACGATTAAAAGAAATACTAAAACATATGATAGAAAATGGTAAAAACCAAGCATATCAAGTTTCACACGCAAAAATCGGAAATATAGAAAAACCTTACAAATAGTAATCTTGGGTTTGTCAAATATTCGGCGCTTGATACAACTCCAGTCTTCGATAACCTTCTCGATCTTCTCTATCTTCTTCTATAGTTTACCAAATATCTTCTACAATTTTTGGTGTTGTTCCTCATAAACCAATGCTTTTCTCTGCTTCTTCTCCAGATCCTCTATAGTGAATATATGCTATTTACACTGCAGCTTGAGCGCTTTGATTAAGCACTCATGCTCTCTCGACAAAGTCTCATACTTTTCTTTCAAAATCTCATGTTCGGCAAGTGGAACTCTTTCCGACATGTTGTTCTTCTTCTTCTCCGATTTGTACGAATGAGCTGTTGATTCACCAGATATTGATGTCTTTTAATCACTCCAAGAGCGATTTTGCCATCTATTGTTTTTTTCAAATAAACTGGTATATATAATTTGGCTATCTAGGAAGTATATTTAAAAATCAGAATATATAGTATTGTTAACTATTTTGAATATTTTATAGTATGTTGTGAGATATAATTCTTGTTCTAAAAAGCGACTGTCTAGCCGTCTAGGCGCTAGGCGGTCGGAAACCTTGGAAATTAGTGTCTAGGCGGCGGAGTTAGGCATTGACCGAATTAATCCGATTTTGACCGAATTAATCCGATTTTTGGCCGGTTTTTTCCGATTTTTTTTTTGAAATTATGAAAAACTTTAAATTTTAAATTGATGTGTTGTATTTTCATATATACAATACAATATAATCAATAGCTATATTGGGCTTTTATTCAATAGCTATAAAATACAATATATTAGTCTTGTTAATACATATTTCTCTACATAATAATGCATATCTAACCTCATATATTAATTTTTAATATAAATAAAATAAATTAATACAAAAAACTAGTACCCGATTAATCTCCGATTAATTCCCGATTTTTGGGTTAGACGCTAGGTCCAACCCCACCGTCCGACTAGCGCCTAGCGCCTTTTGGAACCTTGGATATAATGTTATATTAGAATTGTTGATGAGATCATATTTTTTGGAAAACAAATTGAGACGTTCATGAACCTGGACATGGTCCTACGAATTAAATCAACATAGTTATCAATACAGATATATAAAGGGCAATTCTACAAAATAGCACAAAAAAACTTAAAGTTCAATAATTTAGCACCCAATGGTGAAAATCCCAAAACTAGCATTCATTAAAAGGGAAAAAGACTTAACTAACCTCTATTATCTAAATCAATCATCGACAACCCTAACGAAAAAACAGATTTCTGAAAAAAAAGAGCTGCCAACGCCGACAATAGCCGACGATCCTCTGATTCACCGGAATCGTTGCCATCGCCGGAGATTTATCATCGCCATAAGCTTTTCGTCGCCGTTCGGTAAGCTTTTACTCTCAATCGCCGGAAGCTTTGGTGTGTATCATCTCTGAATTTGGTGCCAACCTTCGATCTTCGAGTAAAGCAAACTCTAATTCCTTTTTTTTTCTTATTTGCTCGATTTTATTTTTGATTTTTCAATTAAGACCAAAATTTAGTAGCTGTAGATTCTATCTCGCCTTCTGATGTACTGAAGTAAGCAAGGGACTCTAGAAAACATCATCTATTTGCAGGTCTGTAACTGTAGCCCGAATAGCATCAATTTAGTTCATCATTATCTATTTGCAGGTTTTGATGAACTTAACAAATGATAACACTATCGGTTGTCGGCAAGTTGGTGGATGCAGAGGGCTGGAAAGCATGGCTGAATTAATTGCCAGACACTTTCCGTCTTTCACCAGATCTCCGCTTTTCAGTGAGACGGAAAAGACGGGATCCCTTCAGAAGAAAGACAAGCATCTTACAGATCAGGAGTTTGATTTTCTTGTTGCCGTCTTGGGTTTGCTGGTAAATTTGGTTGGTAAATCTCAAGATGACCATAGGCCCGTCTGGCGAGAGGGGCATATCACCAAGCAATGTATTACTGCTCACTCATATTACAAGATCAGACCTTGTCGTGGACACAGGAACTAGATGTCCTTTCCCATTTGGAAGCTGAAGATCTAGCTAAGTTTGTCCCAATGTTGTTATCAAAGACATTTATTGAGTGTTATATAGCTGGTATTGAGATTACGTTTTTTGCCCATGATTTTCTTGTGGTTGTGATACGGTATTTCGGAAGATATATAACGTATTTCGGAAAGTCTTCCTAAATGATACAAATGATGAAAAATGATCCTTTCTTGGAAATGAAACGTATTTCGGAAGATATATAACGTATTTCGGAAAGTCTTCATAAATGATACAAATGATGAAAAATGATCATTTCTTGGAAATGAAACGTATTTCGGAAGATATATAACGTATTTCGGAAAGTCTTCATAAATGATACAAATGATGAAAAATGATCCTTTCTTGAAAATAAATCGTATTTAGGAACATATATAACGTATTTCGGAAAGTCTTCCGAAATGAACAAAAACATAACGATATTTCTTGTTGATTTCCATGCTTAAATGAAGCATCAGAACAAATGTGTTGTTGTTTTGGGTACACAAAGAAATAAGAGAAAGATACAAATGATGAAAACTGATCATTTCTTGAAAATGAACAATATTTAGGAACATATATAACGTATTTCGGAAAGTCTTCCGAAATGAACAAAAACAGAAAACAGATAATGAAATCTAGAAGAGCTCCATTGAAGAACGCATATCGTTCAATAATCTCAAACTCATAGCCAAAAATAGGAGCAAAAGAACATACAAGCTGTAGAACATGAGTAGAAAGCAACCGTAGTGGAAACTTGCAATCTGAACTTGTTTGAGAGATAAATCGTTAAGGGGAATCTTCTGCTTTAGAATAAAAGGTGATTCTCTGAACAGCTTGGAAGGGAAAGGAATTAACCAACAAAGCTCCAACAACAAAATCATTTTGAGCCAAAACGGAGCATATGCGTCTATTTATACAACATTCACAATCGACCTAATGATTCCAGCAGCAGCTCTCTCCGAGTAATGTCCTTGAGCTATGATCATATCAAACAACTCACCACCAGAACACAATTCCATCACCAGATGAACAGTTTGCCTAATATGGTGTATGGATCTCGAAAGGAGGTCGGATTCGACGGCGGTGTCGAAATTTGCTGATGGATTGGATGTTGTGTCGGAGGGATTTGAGGTTTTCAATGCTCGGGGACTTGATGAACGAGCATCCTTACCGATTCCGAGATTGAGAAGAGCATCGAGCGAAGCAATCTTATCATCTTCAATTGGTGAATCGTCGATCATTCTAACCAGCGACTTAATCGCAATGAGCATCGCGAGCGTCACTCTCGCCTCCGTGTCGTCCTTCGCTAATAACCAAAACTCACTCACCGCCGCCGCCGCTAATTTCTTCTCGTCACCTCCACACTTTCCTCCTTCTTCATCGTCTCAATCACCGCTAAGTTTAACAGATCGTTGAGCTTCTCTGATTTCGTCACGAAACCCTCTTATGTCGGTGATGATTAATGAATTTCTGGAAATTGACTATGGGCAAAGTTGTCTTTTGTTTCTTTAATGAATGCTAAAAATGGAGCTTTTTTATTAGGGTGCTAGTTTGGTCAGAAAATTTAAAAAAAAATGCTATTTTGAACAATTTCTCATATATAAATGCGTCATATATAGTTTTATTATGATATAAAAAGAGTTCACGTCAACGCGTCTTATCCATTTCAGTAACTCCGTTGCTCAGTCCCCTCAAATTAAGTGGGAATCCTTTTTGGTAACAAATCAAGGATAAAATAAGACATAACATAAAGAAAGATGTAAACCACCAAATATTAGGACAAAAAAAACAAGAATTACAAAACATTATCATAAATCTAAAGTGGAAGCAATAACAAAAAAAACCATAATCTGAAAAGAAAATCATTGTCTATAACTAGGGAATTACCTGCGCGTTGCGCGGAGTGGTTTTTTTATTACATTTTACAAATTTTGTTTTGGTTTGTGCGTATTAATGTTAGGTTAATGTATTCAGTTTCATTGTTTTTTCCTTTTTTGTTTTTATAATTTGTCCTTAATATTATTTGTTTCATGTTCAACCACAATGAAGTAAAGAAAAGCATAGGACATAAATATAATAACGAAAAGTGTTGGAAACTGAAATGCAAATAGAAGGGATTAGATATGCGATTGGGGAAGATGATTAGCTTTTAATGCTCGACTCACGACCACGTTTGCGGGTCTTTTCTCAACCTGAGCATCATTTGAGCTTGTTGTCTTGGGATTAAATATGGAAGATTTTGTTTTTACATGGGAGTTCAAGATTGGTGTTAGCTAAAGCTTTTGTTTTTACATGGTGGTTGAATTGGCGCAGCATAAACTTCTCCCTTTCAATTGTATGTCCTAGGTCAAGTACCTCAATGATCGTTGTGGCTGGTAGGAAGCGGATGACAAAAGGATGGTCTTTGTAGAGGTTGTAATTTTGTAGAGGTTTGTGCACCTTTCTCACTTCAAACTATCATACGTTGAAGATGATTCCTTCTCGTAATAGAGGGCGGTATTGGCTGGCACGGACAGCTGGAATAAAGCCATGGATAACTAAGTTCGGTGGTGTTGAAAAGGTTTTAGTGGTTTTCGTCATGTAGATATGAGACAAATTAATATATGAAACAGGATTGGGAAATTTGTAACCTTTTCATCGAGGAAGAGTAGAACGATCCCCATGAATTTATATTTCTAGCATCCCAGAAGCTGAGAAGGCGGCCAACAACCTGTTGAGAAGAGCGGAGCGGCGAAGACGTAAATCATCGAAAGTCACTGATATGCTCAAATTAATACCCTATAAAGTACTAAAGCAGTTGTTGTAGTATATGTATCCCCTCGATTTTTGCCTTAGTCTTTTTGATGTCTTCCTTAGTTATGATAGAAGGACTATCTAGAATGTCTATGACAGTGGGCTCGTCAGGAGGCTCTTCCAAAAGATCAACTACCAACGTCTCTCCTGTGGCAATGGTGATGCAAGAGATATGTTTGGGAGCTCTTCCAGAAGGGATGGCTTTATAGGAGACCTCTTTGTCAATGTATGAGAAGGAGACTCTCTTACTAGGCGTGTCTATAACTGCACCAACTGTAGCCATGAACGGTCTTCCAAGAATCAAAGGTACTTTTGAATTTTCGCTCATCTCCACAACCTGAAAATCAGTAAGAACTAGAAAATCTCCTACTTTAACAGGAAAATCAAAGATGGTACCATATAGAGTTGATGTTGAAGAATTCGCGAATGTCAGAGTCATCTCAGCAGATCTGATACCAATTCTCAACCTCTCTGCAATTGCCCTTGACATGACATTGACGCTAGACCCTGAATCAACGAGAGACTCTTTGAATTCAACTCCAGAGATGGAGCATGGAACTGAAAATTTTCCTGGGTCTTCTCTCTTAGTCAACTGCTTCAGTGGAGGTGGTGTACTTCTGGCCTTGATAAAGAGTGCCCTGATCTCTTCCTCAGTTTCTCTGCAATTTTCGAAGTAACACGCTATAGGACGGTTCTCAAAAGCTTCCTGAAAATATATAGTGTGGGGGATCCTCCTGACCATCTTCTCAAAAGCTAGCAACTTCTCCGCAGTTATGGGTTTCATGAGATGTCTAGGTGGTCGAGGGTATGGTACCTTAGACTTGTAAACACGTTCTTCAATCAATTCAGGTGTCTTCTCGGTTTCTGGCTCAGTCTGCGAGGGGTGTCGACCGACACCCGATGAGTGTCGATCGATACTAGGCTTCTGCGTTGCCACTTCAGATAAGTGTCGATCGATACTGGTAGTGGTGTCGATCGATACTCTTGGTTTTGAAACGTCATGAAGAGTATTTTCTACTGGTATCGATCGATACTGGCTAGTATCGATTGATACTCGGGGATTTCCAGAATTCTCATCGTCATCTTTAACAGATTCGAAATTTTTTGCAGTAACACCCTTTTCTACCACTGCAGTGACCTCTTCTCCAGTACTCAAAGTGATTGCATTGACGTATTCATGCTGTGATTGAACCATCTTTCTCTTGACATCTGCTGAAGTCTGAGCTATTTGAGTTTCCAGGATTTTCTGCTGAACACTGAGTGCTTCGATTTTGCCATTCATTCAAGTCTGTGTACATAGCATCCATCTTCCCATTGAAGTCCACTGTCATCTTCTGCTGTCCCTCAAGAATCTGTTCAAGCATAGATTCAACCTTGCTTTCAGGAGTTTTGGGTGGGTGAGGTGGGTATTGATATCTTTGACTTTGAAATCCAGCACCACCAATGTAGTTAACACCTTTCACTTCATCCTCATCAGCAAAGTGAACAGCTTTCTTCGTCGTACCCATAAGGAGATTGTGCACTGAATCTAGCTTGGCTTGAACCTCAGCAATCTGCGATCCATCCAAATTCCCAGCCTGCTTCTTCCGCTCAAAGTCTGTATTCTTGGTGCTATTGCTAAACGCCAAGTTCTCAATCAGAACATAAGCATCGTCGGGATACCTGGTGTTGAAATTCCCATTGCTCGCAACATCTAATGCCATCTGATACCTCTAATCAATCCCTCTGAAGAAGATACCCCGCAACTGAACCTTAGTGAACTCATGATGTGGACAATCCCTCTGATACGACCTGAATTGTATCCAAGCAGCCTTGAGTGCCTCTGTCGGACCCTGAGAAAACTGAGAAATCTTGTTCCTGAGCTCTTCGGATCTCGCATCATCATAGAAATTATTCAGGAACGCATTCTTCGTCTCCTCCCATATAGTCAGTGATCCAGGATGTAGTTGCTTCAGCCAGTAAGCTACATCCCCACCAAGAGAGTATGGGAAAAGCTTACAGAACATGTAGTCGTAGGACACTCCATTGTACTTGATGCTAGTGACCAAGTCCTAGAACCTCTCAATGTGATCCATGGGATGCTCATGAGGAAGACCATGAACAGGGTGCTGACCCACAAGAGTGTAGTATGCAGGCTTCAGCTCAAAATCATTCCTTTGAAAAGGGGGAATACGAATCGCAGACCGATTGGCATAGAACTGATCAGGCCTGTTGTACTCTCCAAGCATCCTAGCACGATTAACCACATCATTCCCAACATTCTCAACAGCTGGAGGGGCAATAATGTTTCCATCTCCATCAAGTCGTTGCCCTCTCTCATCGTACAATTGACCCTCGTGGTCTCTCAAAGCTCCAGCCTCATCACGAATTAAAACCAATGGGTTGTTCATCTCTGCTGGCTTCTTTGCTTTTCTTAGTGTGCGTTCCAAATGTGCTAGCTGCTCGTTTGACAGATCAACTAGCTGAGTGCTCTTGTTTCTTCTAGTTTCTCGAGTAGGCATACACCTGAAACACAAAAGTCAAGAACGTAAGTAACCGGAAAAAAACGCGATGGGTATCGACCGATACCACTAGGGTGTCGATCGATACTCGACGATTTAGTCAAAATTCTTCACTAAAATCTAATGGCGAAATTGAGTCCCCGGCAACGGCGCCAAATTTGATATACTCAAATTAATACCCTATAAAGTACTAAAGCAGTTGTTGTAGTATATGTAGGGGTCGAACACAAGAACTCCAGATATCACACAATATATTAAATAGATTCGAATTAAGCTAAACCAAAAGATGTAATTGAAAACAAGTGCGTAAATTAAACAAGTTGTTAGTCAATTGGAAAGAAGATAGGCTCAGGGTATTTCTCAGGAATTCAATGAATGTAGATAAACTAACTAACAGGATTCAGATTTAGCGTGGTTCTTGAACTCAAATCACTAAAGTATAGCTAACCAACTCTCGTTGCGAAAACTATCTAAGTCTAAATCCTAGAATTCCAAATCTCTTTGCGAATCCTAAATTCAAAACCAGCTTTTAGTTCAAGTTTGATTTGTTCACAAAACAACTAAACCAAATCTCTTTCGAATAGTTATTTTGCTCACCCTAAGTTCTATCAGGTAATTAATCGCACTCTCGTGTGTAATCAATTATCCTAAGATCTAAGTTCCAGATTTGTCAACCTAGAATTAGCTATAAGAACAATCTATGATGAAGAACTAATTCAAATGATGAATCCTAATTAACTAATTTACCTAACATTCAGAGAAAACCCTTATGAGAACCCTGAACCTAACAAGGGATCTATTCAGACATGATTAATGAAACAGAAATCATAGATGAATAGAATTGCATAAAAGAAATCAATCAGAAACAAAGGGGTTCATAGTTGTCTCCCCAAAATCCCTAAAACAATCTCTCTTAATCAGAACAAAAGTAAAATAAAGCTTAGCCAACCAAAGTGGCTGAAAAACCTAATTATAATGCTAAAACGCGTTTTGGGGCTTCTTGTAATTATTAAAGTCTTCTGAACCAAAGTGCAAACTCTCAAGACTTGTAAAAAGTCGTGTTTCCTATTTTCCTGCAGTGAGTATCGACCGATACTAGGGTAGTGTCGATCGACACTGTTCACTGCTTCTTCTACTCGCCAGACTAGACTGTCTTCACAAAAACTGGCATAACTTTTGATCGCATCGTTGGAATGGCCTCAAACCACTTCCAAATGAAAGCCAATCCATTGATCTGTCTTGTATCAAAATTTGAGCTCAATCCATCCGTGGGAAGTTCTTCAACTCTTCATTTAAAGTCGTAACTCGTGTCTGCTTCAGTGAGTATCGACTGATACTCGTCAGTATCGATCGATATTGAGGCCTCAAATCGGGTACTCAGCTACACGAACTTCTGTTTTGCTCCAAAATGCTCCAAAATGCTCCAGAAAGCTCCAATATCTCCAATTATGCTCCGAACGTGCTAAAACCTGTAAAAGACTCTAAAACACTACAAAATAATAGAAAGACTATAAAACGGACCTGTATCATGGTCAAAAAGGGGTAAAAACCATGATATATCAGTCACATAGATAGCCTCAACGGGGATTGCTACAACATCAAGTTCAGCCATTTCAATATTACGCAGGTGAGATGTGGTGGTTGCTATCACAGGGAGTCTTACTGTTCCGAGGGATAACGTAGTTTCCCCGGAGAAGCCGGTTAACACCATCTTATTCCCGTCGATTTCGTGATATAGTATGTCCATTTTCCTAAGAACATTTAGGAGGATGAGTTCTACAGAGCTCCCAGTGTCCACGAGCATCTTGGTGAGCTCGCATCCACCCACTTCCAGCATGATTAGGAGAGCATCATCATTTGGAGAATCCAGCTCAACGACCTCGCTTTCCTAGAATGAGATTTGCGTGTCAGGTCTCTTAAATGGGACTCTGTCACGTATGTCAGTTTTTACGCTCCGCTGATGTTTCTTGATCGAATTCACGGAGTTGCGACACAGCTGGGATCCTCCATGAATAAAGTCAATTCTTTTCTTCGTGCTGGGAAGAGGTAGATCCGCCTCCCTGTCCTCGGGGCGCTCTCGCCTTGTTGCATCCTCGGATGAGCGTTCTCGCTTTTCGCCTTCTCGAGCTGGGTATTAGTTCCTCCTCGGAAGGGGTTTCTCCAGCTCGACGTTGGCCAGCTCTCCTGCTGCGAATTTCGCAGCGACCTGCTTTTTCATCTCGTAGCACTCCTCAGTCAAATGACCCTTGATTTTATGAAAGTCACACCACTTGCTGGGGTCATACGGCTTCAATCTGTTATGAGGTGGGCTTCCTACTGAGTACGAATGTAACCCCTCACCTTGTTTTTGATCTTGGGATTCGTTCTTCCCAAACTTTTTAGGTCCCTGGGAGTTTGTCGTCTAAGCTTGTTTACCCGAGGTTGCGGGTGCCTGCTGCTTTGATTTAGTTTCACCTGCCTCTTCGAGAATAATCCAGCACGAAGCGCGGTGTAACGCATCATCTAGCTACACCGGCTCCCGGGCTCTGAGTTCCTCAAAGAATTTTGAGGATTTTAGCAGTCCGTTTTGAAGAGCTTTCAGGGCCGTTGGGTTATGTAAATTGACAATTTTCGCCTTAACGGCCTTAAAGCTGTCAATGTATTTCCGCAACGAGTCGCCAGGCTTTTGAGTAAGTACCCATAGATCGGCCTTCGAGGTCTCGATTTGGATAAATACCTAATATTGCTTCAGGAATGCTGCTTGAAGCTGGGTGAAGTTGTCAATCAAATTTGGGTCCAGGGAGGTGAACCATTCCAGGGCCTAATCCGTTAGATTATCGGCAAAAAAACGACAGGGTGCTGCCTCGAGGTTGCCCTCGGGTAGTCGCACCCTTGAAAAGGCGAATTTGAAACTTCTCATAAATGCCTTAGGGTCAGTTCGCCGTTATATCGGGGAAATCAGATGTTCCCGACATCTCCGAGCTGGGGGTTTGCAATCCGCGAGGTGAATGGGGTCTGCTTGACTTCATCTGTTATGATCCTCCCAAGGAACACACTCTACGGTTTGGATACGGATTGGATATGCTTTGCAAGTAACGGGATTACTTCAAAGTATGTGGATCGAATGGTCTCACAAGGGTTGCAGAAGGCCCTTGATATTCCGCTTTGATCTTTTTGGATATGACTCACCAAAAACATCAAAGGATTTCGTAGGATATGGCTCACCCACGAGAATGATCTAGAAATGAGAAGAGATTTTTATTTCAAAAAAACTAGATGATTTTCGCAAAGGAGGTTTACAAGGGATTTAAGGAAAACAAGTGGGGTTGCATGCGCAGCAATTAAACCACCTTGAAAATTATAGAAATTAAACAAGTTTGAATAAAACTTAAAAGAAGTTTGAATAAACTCTTGGTCTTCTTTCACGCGGATTGCCCCTTTAGATTCTTGATATTTTGGTGAAAATTGTTGGACCTTGATCTTGTAAATTCGTGGGCTTCTTTGGTCTTAGATCAACAAATGGGTTTTATTGGAAGTGATCCAATTGCCTCATTAAAAATCTCTCTTTGGAAAACCCATTGGGACAAAACCAAAGAGGAGGAAAAGAGCACAATTAAATCACTTAGCCATTTGTCGATCTACTTAGGCCTTGTTTCCAGTCCGGTGAGGTCGGTAAACAACTTCTTCATCCGAGCCCAAGTGACCTTGTTAAATCCGACTTGGTGAAATAACCTCCCAAAGACTTTCTTGAATCGTTTGGTTTTGGTTCCTATCTTCGAAACACATTATTATCGGTTAGTAACCGATCGAGATCTTGGCTCGTCCTTTCCAACTGGTTCATGCCTTGCTCCTTGCTCGGGTTCAAGCTGTTCCTCTAGGTCGGCGTCATCTTCTAGCTCGGCCATGTTCCCCAGCTCATATTCCAGCTCGGCAATATTTTCATGCATTGTTCCTTGCTTTGATCCGAGCTGCTCAGCCAAGATCATATCATCCCCCCTCTCTTCAAAAGGATTTGACCTCAAATCCAAAAAATCTGCGCGGGAACGAACTAAGTTAGCATGATTAAAGTTTAAAAGCAGATTATGCTTACCTTGAGGGCAGATCTTGGATGGGTTGGAGTTGGTTCGTCCTGATGTTGGAAACGGTTTATGCTTTATAGAACTCTCAAAAACATATCAGGTATCCTTCACCGTTTCTCCTCGGGTGCTTTGATTCTCCTCGGGTCCGTTTTGAATGTTGTGAAGCAACTTGGAGTCTCGGCTATTCTCTTCTAGAGGTTCAATTGGTTGGTGAAAATGATCAGACTTGGTAACAATTCGTTGCTCCAGCTCCTCTCTCATTCGAACCAAGTAATTGACATGTTTGTAGCCGAGATCAAAGGATCGATCGAAATCCTTGCGGTTGGACCAGTAGTTGTGGATCGATCTCTCCTTTTTCTTTGGATTTCCATTGATCCTAGTTTGATTTTTCTGCAAAAGTAAAGATTTCTCACTCGGAATTGCAAGCTCCGGTGCATGGTTAGTTAAACTCGAAGGACTTTGCTTATATTTAAGTAAAAAGCACTTTTTATTTTTCTTGGAAGATTTAAGAGATTCACTTATGACCTATTTACCTTTATGCTTGAGGAGTAGTTGATCTTGATAGATTTCGTGTGGTGACATCGGAACCAAAGTGATCTTCTTCCCTTCGTAGTTAAACAAATAGCGATTGTTGAAACCGTCATGAAGAACTCTTCGATCAAATTGCCACGGTCTTCCTAGAAGAATATGACTTGCTTCCATGGGTAGAACGTCACACAGCACCTCGTCTTGATACTTGCCAATGGTTATAGGAACCGAAACTTGGCTTTTCACTTTCATCTCCTCATTGTTTAGCCATTGAAGACTATAAGGCTTCGGGTGCTCCTTCACGGTCATATCAAGCCCGTGATTGATTGAGAAGATTTCTAAACCCTTTTCTCTTAATACTATGTCTCCTTCATCTCTTTGCTTGATCTCTGTTTCTATGTCTGAGTAGTCTATTAGTTAGGTTTAGGGTTCTCAAGGGGATTCATAGGTCATTGAATTAGACACAGATAGGGATTTATCTTTTGAGGTTTTCACTTATTGTTGTGCTTACTGCTTAGGCTTGAGCTGACCGCTAGGTCCATGAACTAAGGTTAATTCCAATAGCACAGAAGTGTGAGGATTGCTGGAAAGAACATAAGTGAGCGAATCGATATATGAGCACGGAAGTGGATTGGATTGATTCGTGAACATATCAACCTGTTCATTAAAGCTGATCTAGAATTTCTATGAGCACGGGAGTGGATTAGGGGTTCTAGGTTTAGTAGCCATGAGCACGGAAGTGGATTGGTTAACATTTATGGTTGAGTTCGAAACTTGCATTTAATCGTTCCCTGAATAGTTGTCTGATTTATGATCTCTGGATTCCTAAGAGTAAACCCTTGACCTAACACCTTTCTTTATTTGAATTTACATCGTTTGAACTGCATTCGTTATTAAACCAAAACCATCTTTATTCCTGTCTTAGCTTAATTTCATAATTGTGAGAATTGTAGTGTACCCTTTGGTCTCTGTGGATTCGATCCTAAAGTACTGTATTGACAACCGTTATGATTGCGGTAGTGTAAGCTTTAGTATTAATTGACTGAGTGAAAAAGTTTAAATCAATTTGGCGCCGTTGCCGGGGACCAATAGCGTTACCTTCGATTCTGAATTTGAAATTTAGTCTAAGATTTACTAATATATTTTATTTTGTATTTCTGTGTATTTCAGGTACCTTTTAAGATGGATTACTACTCAAGAAACGATGGAAATCGACCCCATCTCCGCCGTGAAGATCACAGACGATCGGCCATGCGTCAAGAATCTGCTGGCGATTACATCCCAATGCCATACACCTACTCGAACCAAAACCAGGGTTGGAGCGATGAAGGATACGGCCATCACTACCACCAGCCGAGAACCCAAGCACCACCTCGAGCCTACAATCTCATTCCCAGCGAGTCTCTGGAGGTTATGATGCACACGCTACTGAGAAACCAGCAGGAATCCTCATTCGAGCTCGATGCGAAACTGGAACATATCAAAAGAGATCTTGGTGGAAAGTGTGATGCAATCTACGCCCAAGTACAAAGGCTTGAGGGGAAAGTGAAGCATTTAGAAGCAATGCAGCTGCAGCAGACCTGTGAGATCGAGAAGAACCAAGTCTTCATCGATCATGTCAATGAATCCATGAAGCTCATGGAAGACAGTTTTGAAAAGAAACCCATGAGTCTGAGAGAAAGCCTCTCGACAACTTCCACCGACCTGGAAATCATTGCAAGTAAGACACACAGACTCGAGAGAGGAGTGGAAGAAGTTAGCAATCATGGGAGAGAGGTTCATTCTTCCATCCATGTTCTCCATGAAGGGCAAAAGCGAACAGCGGAGGCAATCCAAGATGTTCGTTTCAAAATGGATGGAAGGTATAACGATCTTCTTGGCAAAACCATGGGTTTTGGAGACAGGTCCTCCGACTGTTCTGGCGAGATCAAGATGCTTCAGAACCGTCTATCCAACGTCGAAAACACTGTCGACCTCCACCTTGGAACCAATTTGGACGAAATAAGGCAGGATATGACCAATAGCTGCAATGTTGTGATTCTCCTACCTGAGGCAGAGACAGTCCCAAGAGTACAGGAAGACATGGAGAATCAGTGCATGATGATAAGAGAAACCGCGAGGATCCGAGGAAGGAAACCACGTGCAGGAGTTTCGATCGAGAGGCGAACCTTAGTCTCAGAACATGAAGATTGGGAAACTCGACCCATAAGCGAGGAGATGCTAGACGATTTCAACTCCATAGTGAAGGAAATTCCACTTCACATGTCATTCGATCAAGCTTGGAAGAAGTACCCAGCAATGAAGGAGCTTTTTTGGTATAGCAGGGAGGATAAATACGAGATCGAAGACCTGTTTTATGAAGCTAGGAAGAAGCTGTCTATGCCTAGAACATTGCACAAGCTCGAAGAACCATGGTGTTTTGTCGTGCCATGCGAAATCTTTGGTTCCTACTTTGACAGTGCTCTATGCGATTCGGGAGCCGCTATAAATCTTATGACAGAAGCGGATGCAGAACGTCTGAAGATCAATAACATGAAGCCCTCAAGGATGCGAATCGGGCTTGCAGATGGTACAACCACAACCACAGTTGGCATGATTGAGAATCTCCCTCTGAAATTTGGAAACTGCATCGTCCCGGTAGATTTTCAAGTGGCAAGAGCTCGTGGAAAGAATAAGGAACCTATACTGCTTGGAAAACCATTTTTAGCAACAGCCGGAGCCATTATGGATTGGCCAAATAGGAGAATGTGCCTCGCAAATGTCGACAAGGAGACCTTCTACCTAGCAGCACCCCCTGGTTTTACCTCAAAACGCATTCGCTACACGGTCGAAGGAAAAAGAGGATGCGAGGTGCATGAAGTCCTCGAAGACTATCAAGGCCCGGATGAAGATAAGAGGACCTTAAGGAGGAGATCAAAGCGAGCTAAGGGGTATGCGAACCCTTTGGATCTATCATCCACCTAAGGCGCTCAAGAAGTCGAGCTAACGACTTAAAACAAGCGCATGGTGGGAGGCAACCCACCGGTACGCATTTATTTATTTGTTTCAAGTCTTTAAAACATTTAACTTAATAAATTTTGGTTTTTGCATGTTTCATTCTTTCATTATCTAAAAAAAAAAATATATAAAAAAAGAGAGATGCAATCGATCGATGCAAGGTGTGCATCGATCGATGCCAAGGGGCAGAAATTTTACAATCGATCGATGCAGAGTATGCATCGATCGATGGAGGGCAACATAAATTCGGCAATCGATCGATGGAGAGTAGCAGAAAAATCTCAATCGACCGATCCAACAATCTGCATCGATCGATGCTGGCCCAGGTAAGTGTCTCGATTTCAATCTCGGTTTAATTCATTAAAATCGAACCGGTTTTCCCTTTTCTTCTTCTTCTCCCCCGATTTTCTCTCTCTCCTCCTCCATAAAATCGATCGATGCTCATATATTTTTCTCAAGAACACAAAATCTTCAATCTCCCATAACTTTCTCAATTCTCAACGGATTTGAACGATTTTGGTGTCTATCCCCATTGATTTTTTTGGCTCTACAAAACCCCCAACCCAGTTTCTTCGATTAGCAAAGGTATGAGCTCCTAATTCCCCTTTTACAGTCCGATTTTGGTAAGAGAAAATCACCCTTAGATTGTTGCTTCGATTCATGCATTCATAGCTGGATTTCTTGTGTAATTAGACCTTACTAGAATGTTGGGGGAAAATTTCGACACCCCTTTGCTATTATCGATGAATTTTGAAGAATTTACAAAAACCTAGGGTTTATGGTTTTTGTGAATTTTAGGTTTTGCCTTAGTTAATGAGGGATTTAGATGCGTTCCTAGGCGGGATTGAATTATTTCTAGACATGTATTACACCGCACACGCTTGCACCTTTACTCCTCATAGGATTATAAATTTTTAAGAAAGCCTTTTGTTCGTCAGGTTCATACGCTTCTCAATTATATCGTTGTGATGAACTGTTATGGACGTTTGATGATGATATACGCTGCTTGATTCCCATAATAACATCTTGATATGATTGTGTGCTAATTATAGTCGTTGCCGCTCACTTGGAAAAATTTCGTTGTTCGTTTTCCAGGACAATGGGAAGGACCGGTAGAGAGAACACAGAGCAGAACCCGACAATGGACGTAAAAGAGGACAAGGGCAAGGGAATTGCACCCCCAGACAGGAGCAAGAGCAAGGCACCTTGGCCTAGACCCGATGGAGTAGCCTTTACGGTCCCAATGATGACCAAGAAGGAAGTACAGAAGGACAAGGTTTATCAAAACTGGACACTGTCCAAAACTTGGGGGAAGTATGAGAGTGTGTTCTACAATGGGCTGCTAAAGGTGGAGATGCGAGCCATGCCTTTCGTTTGTATCCGCACATTGGTAACGATGGGTATCCGGCACGATATCGAGCGTGTCGGTTTGGGAGGGTTGGCGACCCTGACCGAATTCTTCGATCCTGAGCTAACTCGCCAATTTTTGGCCTCCGCTGAGCTGAGATATGAGAACCCGAGGAAACCGGTTGCCAGTGAAGGGACACTCCTCTTCTTCGCACATGGAATCCCTCGCCTAATCTCGATACGGTGTGAAGTAAGTCTGGGGGAGGGTATCTATCGCTACTAATGCTATTTTCTTTCTTTGTCTACTTTTGAATTATTTCTATATTTCTTTAAGTCATTATGTTTTATTGAGTCAAAAACTTGTTAGAGATTTTCATCATGACCTTTGAATTTTTATATGATTTGCATCTAAGTGACCATTGTTGCAGAGCTAGTTTCAGACCGGACTAATGAAAAATCTAAAGGCTGACCGGTTAATCAGAGGCATCCATGTTTCCGGAACAATACGAAAAGCTTGAGCTAATTTATGCGCTCTTCCTTTTACCTCATCACGGTGATTGGTGTTTTCATAACTTGACTCCTCATTCGTATCTGACAAGACGACCTGTGTAAAAATATAGTACTCCTCTCCCTTATTTAAAATAAAAAGCAGAAAAGATGAAATGATTTTCTTTCAGGTAAAGGGCTAGGAAAATTTCCATCGATCCCATTATTTTACTTCGAAGGAGATGATCACACAAAGATTGGAAGCGAGGGCTAGGAAAATTTCCCGCGATCCCATTATTCGCCTACATCTTTGAATAAAAGGGTGGCACTAAAATGAACCGGGGATTCGGTGGCAAACACCATCAATACTCGCGTTCCATCAGCCATTGGCCCTACGAAAAGAAAAATGAGAAAAGAATAAGTCTGGGGGAGGAAAATAGTACCAAAGGTTGTGATCGTTGTTGTCTTGTCACGATATCGAAAGGGAAAGAGTCTAGAAGGTTCTTGACACTATGATCCTTGATGAGACCCAGCGGTGATAGCTTTAGAATGTTCTGCGAAATAATGAGTTGAATCTGGGAAGCCGCAAATGCTTGCAGAGAAGTACATGGTGGTTCGATCCGATGCTAGTTTGGTGATACATGGATCATTAAGGTAACAGTCATTGCGAAATTCTAAAGGAAATGTGAGTCTCCATGTTTTCAAACTTTTTCTTCTTACTTAGTTCTTCCGTTTGCTTGAGGACAAGCAAAAGGCTAAGTCTGGGGAAATTGATATGCTTGGTTTTTACCATTTCCTATCGTATGTTTTAGTATTTCTTTTAATCGTTTTATCGAATCAAAGTCCGTTTTAGAGTCTTTTAGTCATTTATTTAGATATCTCAGGTGAAAAGGGCGTCTAAGGAAGGATTTGGAGTTACGGGAGCAAAAACGCACAAAACCGTGAAGAAAGGAGCAAAATCGGTCGATGCGAGGAGTGCATCGACCGATGCAACAAGGCAGAGAATTGGCAATCGATCGATGCAAGGAGTGCATCGATCAATGCAACGAGGCAGAGAATTGGCAATCGATCGATGCAAGGAGTGCATCGATCGATGCACTGGACCAGAGAAACTGCCATCGACCGATGCAAGGAGGTGCATCAGTCAATGCAGGCCGGCGAGAAGAAAAAGGAAAACCCTAAATTTCCTGTTTTGCTCTGGAAACTCCTTATTCTAACCTAATTCAACCCAGGCCTATATATACTCTATTTTTAGCCTCTTTGACGGCACCGCTTGACACTAGAACTCTTTGATACACTTTTATTGCTTATTGCTTTTGGAGATCATTGTAAGCTTTGGAGAAGAACCTTGTCATTGATTGAGAAGATTTCTAAACCCTTTTCTCTTAATACTATGTCTCCTTCATCTCTTTGCTTGATCTCTGTTTCTATGTCTGAGTAGTCTATTAGTTAGGTTTAGGGTTCTCAAGGGGATTCATGGGTCATTGAATTAGACACATATAGGGATTTATCTTTTGAAGTTTTCACTTATTGTTGTGCTTACTGCTTAGGCTCGAGCTGACCGCTAGGTCCATGAACTAAGGTTAATTCCAATAGCGCGGAAGTGTGAGGATTGCTGGAAAGAACATAAGTGAGCGAATCGATCTATGAGCACGAAAGTGGATTGGATTGATTCGTGAACATATCAACCTGTTCATTAAAGCTGATCTAGAATTTCTATGAGCACGGGAGTGAATTAGGGGTTCTAGGTTTAGTAGCCATGAGCACGGAAGTGGATTGGTTAACATTTATGGTTGAGTTCGAAACTTGCATTTAATCGTTCCCTGAATAGTTGTCTAATTTATGATCTCTGGATTCCTAAGAGTAAACCCTTGACCTAACGCCTTTCTTTATTTGAATTTACATCGTTTGAACTGCATTCGTTATTAAACCAAAACCACCTTTATTTCTGTCTTAGCTTAATTTCATAATTGTGAGAATTGTAGTGTACCATTTGGTCTCTGTGGATTCGATCCTAAAGTACTGCATTGACAACCGTTATGATTGCGGTAGTGTAAGCTTTAGTATTAATTGACTGAGTGAAAAAGCTTAAATCATGTTTGACCCCATGTTTCTTGAGCAAGCTCTCGAACACTTTGTTTATGAAGTGTGAGCCACCATCACTTATCACCACACGGGGCACACCAAAGCGGGGGAAGATAACGGACTTGAACAACTTTAGGACAACTTTCGCATCGTTCGTGGGGCTTGCAATGGCTTCCACCCATTTAGAGACGTAATCAACCGCCACCAAAATGTATTGGTTACCATATGATGACGGGAAAGGTCCCATGAAGTCAATCCCCCACACATCAAAGATCTCTACTTCAAGGATGGGGTGTTGAGGGATATCATCTCGTTTTCCAATGCTTCCTTTCCTTTGGCAAGCATCACACCTCGATACAAACTCTTGGGCGTCCTTAAACATTGTTGGCCACCAAAATCCCGCTTGTAGAACCTTAGAAACCGTCTTGAAAGAAGCGAAGTGACCTCCATATGATGAACCATGGCAATGCATCAAGATACCATCAACTTCTTCTTCGGGGATACATCTCCTATAGAGCTTATCTTTGCAAAGAGTATATAAGTAAGGTTCATCCCAATAGAAACGTGTGATGTCTCTAAAGAACTTCTTCCTTTGGTATCCCTCCAATCTTGGCGGTTCTCTCCCGCAAGCTAGGTAGTTGACATAATCCGCGTACCAAGGGAGCTTGCCGTCTTCTAAACTACTTGCATTCTCAAGACTCTTTGCGGCCTCTATCCCTTTTCTCAAAACACTCACCAACATAAGGCTTTCTTCGGGAAGTTTGTCGTCGATTGGGACAAGGTCTTCAATTCTCAATCTAGACAAATGATCCGCCACGCCGTTTGCAATGCCTTTCTTGTCCACAATCTCCATGTCAAACTCTTGCAAGAGCAAAATCCACCGGAGAAGTCTTGGTTTGGTGTCTTTCTTGTTGTGAATGTATCTCAAAGCCGCATGATCCGTGTAGACCACTATCTTTGAGCCAACCACATACGAACGGAACTTCTCCATAGCAAATACCACCGCCAACAACTCCTTTTCCGTTGTCGCATACCTCGCTTGAGTGTCGTCCAACGTCCTACTTGCATAGTAGATAACATTGACCTTATTGTCTTTCTTTTGACCTAGGACAGCTCCAACCGCGAAGTCACTCGCGTCACACATAATCTCAAACGGTAGATCCCAATCCAGAGATTGAACGATTGAGGCACTAACCAAAGCTTTCTTGATCTCCAAAAACGCCGCCATACACTCCTCATCAAGAACGAACTCAACTTCCTTGCAAAGTAGCCGAGTGAGAGGCCTTGTGATCTTCGAGAAATCTTTGATGAAGCGACGGTAGAAACCCGCATGACCCAAAAAGCTTCGGACATCTTTCACCGTCTTGGGCGGTTCCAAACTCACCATCACCTCAATCTTGGCCTTGTCCACTTCAATACCCCTTTCCGAAATCTTGTGTCCTAGGACGATGCCTTCCCGCACCATAAAGTGGCATTTCTCCCAATTCAACACCAAGTTTGTCTCCTCGCACCTCGTAAGCACCCTACAAAGATTGGACAAACAAGAAGAAAACGAGGAGTCATAGACCGAGAAGTCGTCCATAAAGACCTCGACTATTTCCTCAATTAGATCTGAAAAGATCGACATCATGCACCTTCGATAAGCAAAAGTGCCATAAGGACATGTAAATGTCGTCTTTTCTTGGTCGTTCGGATGAATGGGAATTTGAAAGAATCCCGAATAACCATCTAAAAAGCAACAGAACGGGTGATTAGCTAGTCTTTCAAGCATTTGATCAATGAACGGGAGAGGGAAGTGATCTTTCCTAGTGGCGGAATTGAATTTTTGATAATCAATACACATTCAATGACTGGTGATAGTCCTAGTTGGTATCAATTCATCTTTTTCGTTTCTTACAACCGTGATTCAGCCCTTTTTAGGCGCCACATGAACCGGGGATACCCACGCACTATCGAAGATAGGATAGATAACCCCCGCATCTAAAAGTTTAAGAATCTCTTTCTTGACCACCTCCTTCAAATTAGGATTCAATCTACGTTGGTGCTCAATAGAAGTCATCGATTCTCTTTCTAGATGGATCCTATGTGTGCAAAGAGACGGGGAAATACCCTTAATGTCACCCAAAGAGTATCCAATTGCCTTTCTAAACCTTCTTAACGCATTCAAGAGGGTGGTAATTTCATCTTCATTAAGTTCATCATTGACTATCACCGGGTAAGACTCGTTGGGACCTAAGAAAGCGTACCTTAGCCCCTTGGGAAGCGGTTTGAGGTCAACTTTCGGTGCCTTGAGCTCACTCCAATCGTCATCCATGCCAGACTTACCATTGCTAGCATCTACCACGTCCTCCATATGATCCACTTGCGAAGCAAAGCTCTCTTGAACCGAACCCAATGCAAAACCGTCTTCATACTTCAACCGTTGATGATCCAAATCAATGAACAGAACCTCCTTGACCATTGGCGCGTGTGAGTCCAAAATCAGCTTGTAGCCTTCACTTTCATTACTCAAATACCCATGTTCACCTTGGTCTTGAGTCAAAGCTACTTGCAACCCATCTTCGAGACTCAATTCTTCAAGTAGTTCATCCGTCAATTCGTCCATGACTTCGATGTAGAAGCATTGACCGTCAATTGTGGGCTTCTTCATGACATCGTTGATGTTAAACTCAAGAACCTCATCTTTACCCAAGTGCAAGTCGATCTTGCCTTTCCTCACATCGATGATTGCTCCCGCGGTGGCCAAGAAGGGTCTTCCAAAAATCAAGGGGTCTTTTGGTTCCTCGTCCATCTCCAAGACTACTAAATCCGTTGGGAAAATGAAGTCTCCAACCGCAATTGGCAAATCTTCAAGTAGCCTAATTGGCACTCTCACGCTTCTATCCGCAAGGACCAAGGAGATCTTACAAGCCTTGTAATTCGTGAATCCCAATCTCTTAGCAACGGAGAATGGCATTAGACTCTCACTAGCACCCAAAGCACAAAGACAATTATCGAATGTTAGAGGACCTAGAGCACAAGGTAGAGTGAAGGAACCGGGATCTCCAAGTTTCTTGGGTACCACCTTCTTTTGGATGATGGCGCTACATTCATGCGTAAAGATCACCATGGACTCCATCTCTTTGGCTCTTTCTTTCACGACATCCTTGAGAAATTTAGCATATTGGGGTACGAGTAGAAATGCATCAACCAATGGCATTGTAAGTTCCACCTTCTCCATTTGCCTATCAAACACCGCTTTGTACTTTTCCAACAATTGNCCTTGTCTTGATCTCTCACCACCACGTCATCAACCAAGTCTTCATCTTGCATCTCGAGTTCCACCCCACCCCCCCACTTTGGTTCTCAACGTCCTCGTTGATGTGAGGAGGAGCCTCTCGAGTTGGTAAGACCGTACCACTCCTTAGTGTAATGGCATTGACATACTCCTTGGGGTTGGTCTCGGGCTTTCCCGGTAGTTGGCCTTGAGGCCGTGAAGAAGAAGCAGGTCCTTTGCTTTCAAGGTGTTTGACCTTAGAGCTCAATGTCTCGAGCTTGGAGTTGAGGTCGTTATAAGAACAATCTACCCTTGTGTTGATTTCCGCTTGTCCCTTGAGTAGTTGTTGAAACATTGTGTTCAAGTCAAGCTTCGATCTTACTCTCAGAATTCTTGGCAGGTACCTGTTGATAAGATGAATTCTCATAGTTTCTTGTGTAACCACTGCTCTGAAAAGGTTTCTGGTTAAACTGATTAAATCCAGAACCACCTTGGTTGCCCTCAGACTTGAATCCTCCTTGCTGAAAGTTGTTGTTGAAATTTTGGTTGTTGTATTGATTCCTCTGACCTTGAAAACCAGAGCCACCAATGTAGTTAACATCCTCGACCTCATCCTCATTGAAAACCTCGACATCATCAGCAAAGTGAACAGCCTTCTGCTGCTTGCTCATCAAAAGGTTGTGCATAGAATCCAATTTGGCTTGAACCTCAGCAATTTGTGAACCTTCCATACCACCAGCTAGCTTCTTACGCTCCATGTCAGCACTCTTGGTGCTATTGCTAGACGCAAAATTCTCAATCACTTGATAAGCATCATCTGGATATTTGGTAAAGAAATTCCCACTGCTAGCAGAGTCCAGCGCCATCTGATACCTCCAGTCAATTCCCCTGAAAAAGAAACTCAGCAACTGAACCATAGTGTAACCATGATGTGGACAATCCCTCTGATACGATCTGAATCTCCCCCACGCAACCTTGAAAGCCTCAGTCATTCCCTGAGAAAACTGGGAAATCTTATTCCTAAACTCTTCTGATCTCGCATCATCATAGAAGTTGTTCAGGAAAGCAGTCTTGGTCTCATCCCACGTAGTCAACGACCCAGCTGGTAGTTGCTTGAGCCAATAAGAAGCATCCCCACCAAGAGAGTATGGGAAAAGCTTACAAAACAAATAGTCGTAAGACACTCCATTGCATTTGATGCTAGAAACCAAATCCTCGAACTTCTCGATATGATCCATGGGGGGTTCATTAGAGAGACCATGAAAAGTGTGCTGGCCTACAAGAGTGTAGTAGGCAGGCTTCAGCTCGAAATAATTCCTCTGAAAGGCAGGAGGACGAATCGCTGATCGATTTGCGTAGAACTGATCAGGTCTGTTGCATTCCCCAATTGTTCTACCAGGCTCAATCGTAGCGTTATCAGCATTAACAACAGCTGGAGGGGCAATAACGTTCCCATCTCCATCAAGTCTTTGCCCTTTCTCATTGCACAGTCGACCCTCTCGGTCTCTGAAAGCACCAGCCTCATCCTGAACCAAAACCACTGGATTGTTGTTCATCTCTGTTGGCTTCTTTGCTCTCCTTAGTGTGCGTTCCAAATGTGCTAGCTGCTCGTTTGACAAATCAACTAGCTGAGTGCTCTTGTTTCTTCTGGTTTCTCAAGTAGGCATGCAACCTGAAACACAAAAGAATCAAAAACGTAAGTAACTGAAATATGCGCCTGGTATCGACCGATACCACTAGGGTGTCGATCGATACTCGACAATTTAGTCAAAACTCTAAGCTAAAATCTAATGGCGAAATTGAGTCCCCGGCAACGGCGCCAAATTTGATATGCTCAAATTAATACCCTAAAAAGTATTAAAGCAGTGTTGCAGTATAGTTAGGGGTCGAACACAAGGACTCCAGAATTCACACAGTAGATTATTTAGATTCGAGCGAAGCTAAACCAAAAAGATGTAAATTAAAGCAATGCGTAATTTAAACGAGTTGTAAGTCAAATGGAGGAGAGCTAGATTCAGGTCTATTCTCATGAATTCAATGAATGTAGAATAACTAACTAACATGATTCAGATTTAGCGCGGTTCTTGAACTCAAATCACTAAGGTAAAGCTAACCAACTCTCGTTGCGAAAACTATCTAAGTCTAAATCCTAGAATACCAAATCTCTTTGCGAATCCTAAAGTCTAAACCAGCTTTTAGTTCAAGTTTGATCTGTTCACAAAACAACTAAACCAAATCTCTTTGCGGATAGTTATGTTGCTCACTCTAGGTTCTATCAGGTAATTAATCGCACTCTCGTGCCTAACCAATTATCCTAAGATCTAAGTTCTAGGTGATCAGTCTAGAATTAGTTTTGAGAACAACCTAAGGTGAAGAACTAATTCAGATGGTGAATCCTAATTATTCAATTAACCTAACATTCAGAGAAAACCCTTATGAGAACCCTGAACCTAACAAGAGAACTACTCAGACATGATAATTGAGACAATAAACATGACTGAAATAATACTCAGATAAATAATTAAAAGGAGAGTAACAAAAGGGTTCGAAATCTTCTCTCAGACGAACAGAGTCTCAGACTTATCTCCCTCATAAAGCTCTCTCACCAAAACACATAATAGAATAGAGTGTAATCAGAATTGTTCTTGCCAAAGTGGCTAAAAACCTAATTAAAACTCATAAAACACGTTTTGGGCTAAATTGTAAATAATAAAGTCTTTTGGGCACTTTTGCAATTCTTCAACTCTTCATAAAAGTCGCGACCCGTCATATGCAGTGAGTATCGACCGATACTAGGCAGTGTCGATCGATACTAAGACTCCAAATCGGGTACTTAGCTACACAAGCTTCTGTTTTGCTCCAAAATGCTCCAATAAGCTCCAATATCTCCAATTATGCTCCAAACATGCTAAAACATGTAAAAGACTCTAAAACACTACAAAATAGTATAAAGACTCTATAAAACAGACCTATATCATGGCTTAAAAGGGGTAAAAACCATGATATATCAGTCAGCGGCGGAAAGCGAGACAGAGAATTGGGACCAGAGGTGAAGAGAGATTCAGGGCAGTGGTTCGCCGAAGCTAGCACCAAAACGAGTCTGCAGGAGGAGACCGACGAGGCGTTCAGGCATAAGCTGCGCAATAGAGGAAGATTTGGGGAGGACATCATTGCTGCAAATCTCGAGAAGAAGTAGTAACTGTCGGGGGTTCGTGTGGTGACGGAGACTCGCAGTGGAGGGGAACGCCGGCAAGAAACGCAGAGTCCGGCAAGGGACATAAGCTTCGATCGGGATGAGAAACACCTACGGGTGGTGCTGGAAGTTCAGCGAGGTTGGTTCGTGGCAGGGAGGCTCGCGTCATGGTGGTTGGAGAAACTCTGGCGAGACGCGGCGGCAGATCAGTGCCGGAGTCGACCGTGGATACCTCGCCAGGAGATAACCGCGGAAGAGAGAGGCAGCGTGGGGCACCAACGACGTCTAGGGAGCATCGGCGGGAGCTTGGTGGAATAAGGCGACATGACGAAGGCAGCGCCGGCGTGAAGACGGTGGTCGTGGCGGAGCTGGCAGTCGGGAAGGAGAAAGGAAAGAGAGAGAAAGAAGAAAGGAAGAAAAGAGAAATGGGCCAGGCCCAGGGAGAAAGAAAGGGAAGAAGAGGAGAGAAAAGAATGGGCCTAAGCCCAAAAGGAAGAAAGGAAGAATGGGCTCAAGCCCAAAAACAAATAAAAGAATAAGGATTGATGATGTGGCGCTGAGGTGGCAGACACGTGGCAATGATGTGGTGATGAAGAGGCAACGTGGAAAATGTGCATAATCAATCCGGGAACGCATTCTGGTGCATCCGAGAGAGGCTAAGGTGAGAGCGGGCCCAACCTTTACTCCCCATGTAGATTATGATTGATGCTTATCCGAGTTTAAACCGATCATTGAGTGTTGTTTGCTTACTATGCAAGTAGGTAGAAATCCGGAATGTGAGTCGAGTCGTTATTCGTTCTAAGTGTAGAATATTGATAATTAAATCGAAGTGTTAATTAATGAATCGTTTCGTGATTGTTGATTGCCTTGTGATTGTTGGTTGAGAACCTAGAATGCACGTTCGAAGATTACGATTGAAACTGTACTTTGTTTGTTGTTGAGATTGTTTTATTTCACATTCGGCGAAACCTCATTATCTCCTGGAATACATGTCCGAATGGCCTCAAACTACTTCTAGTTGACGGATAACTCACTGGGCTACAACTTTTTTGAAGACCACCGAAGCTAATTTGGATTGCAGATCCTTCTTTCGGCCAGATCTTTCAGGCACGTAAGGTAGCTTCGGCTGGTTTGGGTGAGTTAAGTGTTACACCGAGTGGATGGGTCGGTGTAGGAGGTCGGTGTTATGCCTGGGTTTGTGCACCGGTTGAATGGGTTGGTGTGGATGATTTCTGGGTCGGTGCTTAGCTTCTGATGCTACACTGACCTGTTGCACCGAACCGTTGAGTCGGTGTTGGTCGAAGCTATCTCGGCAGGCAGACACATCTCTGATAAAATAATTGTATCTCCCGAACCACATGACCGAATGACCTGAATCCAACTTCACTGTTCATCTAACTCCTTCCTCTACAGCTTCCATGAAGACCGTTGAAGCTGCATCAGATCAGAAAGCCTTCGTCCAGCCACATCTTTGAGACACCTCAGGTGAACTCTTCCTTCTCTTAAGCTCAATCACTCCAATCATCCCAAATGTCTCCAAAACACCTAGAAACACTCCAAAAATGAAAAAAGTCTCTAGGACCTAATGTAACATCCTAAACTCTAATTTAGACCAAAATGCTATAGAAACTATGAAAGACACATGCATGAGACCTGAAACACTAAATAATATGCATGCTAAAACGGGTAAAATATGGATATATCGTTGCGTGATGGCCTATGGGAGCGGGATGCTTGATAGGTCAAGATGGCTGACGAGCCGATGTTTGCGCTTGGATGAAGTGCTGAGGCACGAGGGAACCCGTAAAGCGTATGTGCTAGGATGAAGTACTTAGGCACGAGGGATCTCGTAAAGCACTAGGGATGGCAATATCCTGGACCGCGTTTGGCGGTGTTATTGGGATGTAGTCCCACATGTTTTTTGTTTGTTATGCTTGAGTGTTTCGTAAGTCTTAGGATATTGGTTGTTGGTCGTTTTAGCCTTAGTCGGAGCGTTGTCGTAATTTAGGCGTGGCAAGTTTATGTTGTGTTCGTTCTCCTGGGTAATATAAATTATTCATCCCCTCCCCCGGTGTGTCCCCTTTCTCTTTTCTTTTGGAGGTGTGTTAAGACAAACGTTGAATTTCAAATAAGTTGGCAGGAATTTCAGTTACGAATCATTTTGGGCCAGGTCGGAAAGTCAACACGCTGACTTAGCATGTGTGGCGGGTCGGGTGTTACATTTTGGTATCAAAGCCAGGTTATGTCAAACCGGTTCTGACCCGGGAGACAATTGTGAGGAAAAGTTTTTGAAAAGTTTCTAAAAACCGTTTTAAGAAAATTTTATGCTACCACGAAAAGTCGTTAGAAAGCATTTCAAAAACGCAAACTAAATTTGAACGAGAATTTTGTCTTTTAGTTAAGTGGTTTGAGTCGAGTTTGTTACCTACAACGCTTGAGTTATCATTGGAGGTTTGCGTTACCGAGAAACGTTCAGTTGGGGCTAATCGAGATTGCCACCCGGTTGTGGGCCCGTGTACGTTAGATATCGAGAAATGTTGTAGCCGCACGAACCTAACCCAAAGCCGCCGTAGCGTAAGAGAGGTAGATCCAAAAAGAACACACCCAAAGAAACCGCTAGTAGTTCACAATAGAGAGGTGTTGAGGTTTCCAGGATTGAGGAGTCTTATGGGATGGAGCAGAAAGATAAGTCAATTTAAGAGTATCGTCAAGAGTTCGAGCATGTGGTTAACATTCTGAGGCGTCCGAGTGATGGAAAGTGGATTGCCTGTGTCAAGGAGAGAGATGTTTCAAGGAGGATTAAGACCAAAACTGCAAGTTAGACTTCACGAGCACTTTGGAGAAGTGAACTTCATGCTCGTTGACAATGTGGTTAACTGTGCTAGCCAAGTGGAGGAGCAACTCAAGCAAGAAAGTCTTTCGAGTTATACGTAAATCCTAAAACCCGCCGTGTTCTCCAAGTAAAAGAATATTCCGAGTTTTTGTGTGATCCCGAGAAATCCTTTCTTATTGAGCAAGTAAAGACTCAAGCCGCTTTTGTTCAGAAAAAGAATAAGAGATCTCATCGTTTCAAGTTAGAGTTGTGAAAAATCATTCCAAACCGAGAAATATGTAATTGGGATGAAACCACTAGTTCTAGTTAAATTTGTTTCAGAGAAATCTCAAGAGCTTACATACCACTTATCGAGTTAAACCCTAGCTGCTACCATGGTTGCTTCAGAATCAAGAAACCCTAGAGATTGCAGAGACGGTCCAAGTTGCGCTAATTGTGGAGACAAAATGTGAAAGAAGGATTGTGAGACCATTTTCCTAGCGAACCAGAAGGAACTGAGACGTGATCTAGATATCAATGGAAGGATACCTAATCGAGGAGTCGACTCGCGCAAGCAAACAGTCAATCAGAGGTATGACCCACCAGAAATTTGACCTGCAACAGCATCTTCAGATTTGGTAGTAGTCAGAGACATGGAAATACAAGTGCAGTTACAACAACTTCAAGGTGTCATCGGGAGACTCAAGTGAACCGATCGAGCTAAAACCTGGAAGGGAGCTAGATGATACATTGAAAGTCGAATCCAACGGTGTGATTCAAATTACAACAGTCGGATTGGGAGTTATACACGCATTCCTAAAGGTGTTATGCTGGAAGGTTGTAGCTAAGGAAAAACTTATTGCGGATTGAAACCTAACCCGTTTGAAACCTGAGGCCCAATTCAAATCGAGCCAAATAAGAAGCCTAAGCCTAAACCTAGTTAAACATAAATTAAAAACCTTAGTTTCCTCTAACCTTGGAAAAGAATCGCAACTTAATCCTCCAAAAGAAACAAGTCGGCCGTGGAAATCAAGACAGAGAATTGGGACCAGAGGTGAAGAGAGATTCAGGGCAGTGGTTCGCCGAAGCTAGCACCACAACGAGTCTGCCGGAGGAGACCGACGAGGCGTTCAGACATAAGCTGCGCAACAGATGAAGATTTGGGGAGGACATCATTGCTGCAAATCTCGGGAAGAAGAGGTAACTGTCGGGGGTTCGTGTGGTGCAGTGGAGGGGAACGCCGGCGAGAAACGCAGAGTCCGGCGGGCGACAGAAGCTTTGATCGGGATGAGAAACCCCTACGGGTGGTGCTGGAAGTTCGGCGAGGTTGGTTCGTGGCTGGAAGGCTCGCTTCATGGTGGGTGGAGAAACTCCGGCGAGACGCGGTGGCAGATCAGTGTCAGAGTCGACCGTGGATACCTCGGCAAGAGATAATCGCAGAGGAGGGAGGCAGCATGGGGCACCGACGACGTCTAGAGAGCATCGGCGGGAGCTTGGCGGAATAAGGCGACACGCCGGAGGCAGCACTGGCGTGAAGATGGCGGTGGTCGTGGCGGAGCTAGCAGTCGGGAAGGAGAAAGGGAAGAGAGAGAAAGAAGAAAGGAAGAAAAGAGAAATGGGCCAGGCCCAGGGAGAAAGAAAGGGAAGAAGAGGAGAGAAAAGAGTGGGCCCAAGCCCAAAAGGAAGAAATGAAATGAAAGTGGGATCAAGCCCAAAAACAAATAAAAGAATAAGGATTGATGATGTGGTGCTGAGGTGGCAGACACGGGGCGATGATGTGGTGATGACGTGATGATGACGTGGCAACGCATTTCTGGTGCATCCGAGAGAGGCTAAGGTGAGAGCGGGCCCAACCTTTACTCCCGATGTTTATATTATGATTGATGCTTAGCCGAGTTTAAACTGATCATTGAGTGTTGTTTGCTTACTCTGCAAGTAGGTAGAAATCCGGAATGTGAGTCGAGTCGTTATTCGTTCTAAGTGTAGAATATTGATAATTAAAGCAAAGTGTTAATTAATGAATCGATTCGTGATTTTTGATTGCCTCGTGATTGTTGGTTGAGAACCTAGAATGCACGTTAGAAGATTACGATTGAAACCGGACTTTGTTTGTTGTTGAGATTGTTTTATTGCATGTGGTGATGTTAGCGTGCGTGAAGCACAATATTGCGAGAAACCGTTATAGGTCCTGCAAGGGAGGGGGCTCCCATGGCTCAGTCGTTGAGACCCGTCTGGCTGAGTATGGCAAAGCACTTCCTTGTAGTTGTGTGATGGCCTATGGTAGCGGGATGCTTGATAGGTCAAGATGGTTGACGAGCCGATGTTTGCGCTTGGATGAAGTGTTGAGGCACGAGGGATCCGTAAAGCGTATGTGCTAGGATGAAGTGCTTAGGCACGAGGGATCCCGTAAAGCACTAGGGATGGCGATATCCTGGACTGCGTTTGGCGGTGTTATTGGGATGTAGTTCCACATGTGTTTTGTTGTTACGCTTAAGTGTGTCGTAAGTCTTAGGACTATTGCTTGTTGGTCGTTTTAGCCTTAGTCTGAGCGTTGTCGTAATTTAGACGTGGCAAGTTTATGTTGTGTTCGTTCTCCTCGGTAATATAAATTATTCATCCACTCCCCCCGTGTGTCCCCTTCTCTTTTCTTTTGCAGGTGTGTTAAGACAAACGTTGAATTTCAAATAAGTTGGCGGGAATTTCAGTTACGAATCGTTTTGGGTTAGGCCGGAAAGTCAACACGCTGACTTAGCCTATGTGGTGGGTTGGGTGTTACACTTGTTTTTGATAAGAGTGCAGCATATGCTCTATTATAACAGATGTGACGCAGTGAAAATCATTGTTTTCAATATGATTAAATCACGGTTTTAGATACGCTATTAAAGTTTCACACGCAAAAATCGGAAATATAGAAAAACCTTACAAATAGTATTATTGGGTTTGTCAGATATTCGGCGCTTGATACAACTCCAGTCTTCGATAACCTTCTCGATCTTCTCTATCTTCTTCTATAGTTTACCAAATATCTTCTACAATTTTTGGTGTTGTTCCTCATAAACCAATGCTTTTCTCTGCTTCTTCTCCAGATCCTCTATAGTGAATCTATGCTATTTACACTGCAGCTCGAGCGCTTTGATTAAGCACTCATGCTCTCTCGACAAAGTCTCATACTTTTCTTTCAAAATCTCATGTTCGGCAAGTGGAACTCTTTCCGACATGTTGTTCTTCTTCTTCTCCGATTTGTACAAATGAGCTTGATTCACCAGATATTGATGTCTTTTAATCACTCCAAGCGCGATTTTGCCATCTATTGTTTTTTTCAAATAAACTGGTATATATAATTTGGCTATCTAGGAAGTATATTTAAAAATAAGAATAGTATTGTTAACTATTTTGAATATTTTATAGTATGTTGTGAGATATAATCTTTGTTCTAAAAAGCGGCCGTCTAGCCGCCTAGGTGCTAGGCGGTCGGATACCTTGGAATTTAGTGTCTAGGCGGCGGAGTTAGGCATTGACCGAATTAATCCGATTTTGACCGAATTAATCCGATTTTTGGCCGATTTTTTCCGATTTTTTTTTTGAAATTATGAAAAACTTTAAATTTTAAGTTGATGTGTTGTATTTTTATATATACAATACAATATAATCAATAGCTATATTGGGCTTTTATTCAATAGCTATAAAATACAATATATTAGCCTTGTTAATACATATTTCTCTACATAATAATGCATATCTAACCTCATATATTAATTTTTAATATAAATAAAATAAAATAATACAAAAACTAGTCCCCGATTAATCTCCGATTAATTCCCGATTTTTGGGTTAGACGCTAGGCCCAACCCGACCGTCCGACTAGCGCCTAGCGCCTAGCGCCTTTTTGAACCTTGGATATAATGTTATATTAGAATTGTTGATGAGATCATATTCTTTGGGAAAAAAATTGAGACGTTCATGAACCTGGACATGGTCCTACGAATTAAATCAACATAGTTATCGATACAGATATATAAATGCGTCATATATAGTTTTATTATGATATAAAAAGAGTTCACGTCAACGCGTCTTATCCATTTCAGTAACTCCGTTGCTCAGTCCCCTCAAATTAAGTGGGAATCCTTTTTGGTAACCAATCAAGGATAAAATAAGACATAACATAAAGAAAGATGTAAACCACCAAATATTAGGACAAAAAAAACAAGAATTACAAAACATTATCATAAATCTAAAATGGAAGCAATAACAAAAAAACCATAATCTGAAAAGAAAACCATTGTCTATAACTAGGGAATTACCTGCGCGTTGCGCGGAGTGGTTTTTTTATTACATTTTACAAATTTTGTTTTGGTTTGTGCGTATTAATGTTAGGTTAATGTATTCAGTTTCATTGTTTTTTCCTTTTTTGTTTTTCTAATTTGTCCTTAATATTATTTGTTTCATGTTGAACCACAATGAAGTAACGAAAAGCATAGGACATAAATATAATAACGAAAAGTGTTGGAAACTGAAATGCAAATAGAAGGGATTAGATATGTGATTGGGGAAGATGATTAGCTTTTAATGCTCGACTTAATCCGATTTTGTGATGATTAGCTTTTAATGATGTTGTGAGCATCATTTGAGCTTGTTGTCTTGGGATTAAATATGGAAGATTTTGTTTTTACATGGGAATCCAAGATTGGTGTTAGCTAAAGCTTTTGTTTTTACATGGTGGTTGAATTGGCGCAGCATAAACTTCTCCCTTTCAATTGTATGTCCTAGGTCAAGTACCTCAATGATCGTTGTGGCTGGTAGGAAGCGGATGACAAAAGGATGGTCTTTGTAGAGGTTGTAATTTTGTAGAGGTTTGTGCACCTTTCTCACTTCAAACCATCATACGTTGAAGATGATTCATTCTCGTAATAGAGGGCGGTATTGGCTGGCACGGACAGCTGGAATAAAGCCATGGATAACTAAGTTCGGTGGTGTTGAAAAGGTTTTAGTGGTTTTCATCATGTAGATATGAGACAAATTAATATATGAAATAGGATGGGGAAATTTGTAACCTTTTCATCGAGGAAGAGTAGAACGATCCCCATGAATTTATATTTCTAGCATCCCAGAAGCTGAGATGGCGGCCAACAACCTGTTGAGAAGAGCGGAGCGGCGAAGACGTAAATCATCGAAAGTCACATAGTTAGCCTCAACGGGGATTGCTACAACATCAAGTTCAGCCATTCCAGTATTACGCAGGTGAGATGTGGTGGTTTCTATCCGGAAGTAGCTAATTTATAGTAGTAGGCTGAGTAATTTCGGAGACGTCTCAGATCACCTTTAGAAAGCTTTTTACATTTTTTGTTAGAAATCAATGTAGCATTTATTAGAGGAGAGTGGCGTGAGAGGAAATAACAGTATTGAATTACCTTGATAACGGTAACTGCCGATGTTTCAGCTTCGAGGAAAGCGGGTCGTGAATTGGGATTGAGAGTATCGCTATGTGAGTTTTTCTTTTACGATATGAGTTGGGATTGCGAATTTGTTACAGACCTTATGGTATTGGGCCAGATAAATGGGCTTACGTTTGCTTTTTTATTTGGATTTGTTTTATTCTTTCCGTGAATTAGGATATAATTTTTTGTTTAGTGTAATGTTTAATACTGTAATTAGTAAAATTAATCAGTTTAATAATTAGTAAAATTAATTTTGAATTTAATAGTTAGATTGCTGATGTGGACACTCTATATTGAGAGAAAACTCTCTCATTATATAATAGATTTAAGAGAAACCGCGTTTCAAATTTCATATTGCTTTCGCCTCAATATCTTTTGTCGTGTCTCCCATTTACACCGTGTCAAATGCATCCTTGTCTTACAATTTTAGAAATCAGCTTTTTATAAAATTATTAAATACTTTGTAGATTATCAATAAATCAAATAAATATCTAATTTAATATTGTAGATACTTTTTCGATTTATAATATGTAAATACATTCCTCAAGAAGTACTTACCTAACATTATTAATATTAATATATAAAGTTATGAGTGATGCTTATCACTACAAGAGAACATGTTCTCTCGACAGACAGTTTCGTCGGAAAGATCCTGTTTTCTAATTCTATAGTTCTAATTCAAAAAACAATTAGTAATGAGTGAATTGGTTTATAAAATTATCTCATTTATATATTACTTAAGTTTCATCTAAATTCTCGATGTGGGATATTTTTCACAAGTTCCCTCGAGATAATGGTCCGTTGAGCCATTAACCTCGACCATATTCCCTCATATGATTAATTTCAAGTTAGATCGACCGGACTAATTCGGATCGGACCGATTTCGGTTAAGATATTTCGGACTGATTTCTGTTAAGATCGATCGTCCTCTTTTGATTGGCCATATTGATTTCAGTTCAAATAGGGCAGCATATGTTCGAGTTTTGATACCATGAGTAAATTGACTCATATCCCTTATATATTACTTATCTTTCATAGAAACTCTCATATGTGGAATATTCTCACACAAGATATAGTAGACTATTCAACCCGAGCTGAAAGAATCATATTAAAAAATTAAATCAAATTTCGAAAATATAGAATCATAAAATAATTTAATTTTCGAAAACAAAAACCAAATGTAAGCCAAACCTTAAGAAAAAAAACAGAATGGAAACTTTATTTTACTTTAAAACAAAAATATGAGAAATACCACTTATAATAAACATGTGATTAAACATTGTAAAACATTTTTATTTTAAAAACCTTATTAAAATGTATAAATGTTTTTTATAACCTAATTTATGAACGTTTATAACTTAATATCTTTATAAATGATTTTATAAACCCGTATAAACGAAAAAGTGGTATTTTAAAAACAAACAATAAATAGTGGTATTTAAACTAAAATAAAAAAGTATCATAAAAATAGTATTTGTAATTTAGGGGTGGGACAGATCGGATATCCAGAAATTTTGGGATATCCGGATCTGCCGGATCCGAGTTTTAATTATATGGATATGGATCCAGGGCTTCTGGATATCCGGACTTCGGATATCCGCCTAGATATTAAGATATCCGCGAATATCCTGATCCATAGAAAAAAATATTAAAATATTGAAAAATATTTAAAATAATGATAAAATTAAAATTTTATATAATATTCTATAAAAATCTGTTATTATATAAATATTGTAATTTTATTTTGATTATTTAAATATGTGTATATAAATATTTATTTCAATATATTAAAAATTAGTAATAAATATAAAATTTTAATATATTTAAAGAATCCGGATACCGATCTGGATATCCGGACCTTATTATTTAATTATCCGAGTCCATATCCGATTTGACGGATCCAAGAATTTACTATTCGTATTCAGATCTGACCCCCTAGGATATTCGGATTTTCGGAGCGGAGCGGATCCCATCTCGGATCTTGGATCCTAGATAATAGTTCCACCCCTATATTGCATTGAGAAGAGGGTCAAAATCAACATCTACTAAATTCGATGTCTAAAAAACCCAAACTAGAATACGGTGCAATTTCCTACCTCACGGACATAAAAATTCAAAGTTCCTACCCAAACTATTGAATGTAGCCTAAATCCAGCATTGACCACAAATCTGTTAGTCCAACCGTTAAGAGCGCAGACTCAGCAGTCACATCAACTAAAGCGTCTGAGTCAGTTGTCACGTCAGCTAAAGCGTCCACATTTGCTGAGTCAGCTGCTGCCACGTCAGCATCATTTTGTTTTTTAAAGAAAATTTCAATTTTAAAAAAAAACTTTTTTAAAAGAATTGAATGATACGGATATCACACAAATGGGTAAAACAAACAACTTTGATCGGAATCTTGTTTTATTAGATTAAACTCGGCGGAGTTACAAGATTGTCTAGATCGGAATAAGCTAAGAACTAAGGACACTAAAAGCTGTGAAGTCGGAGCTCTCAATCTCTTAGGTCTCGTGGATGATGAATGTGTCTCTCAGAATGAGGTCAAGGCCCTCTATTTATAAAGTATTGAGTGTTAGAGGTGAGTTTAACACTCTCCGTCATCTAAAAACTAGGTAATCTTTATTTTTCCTAGTTCCATCAGGAATATGAATATTTCATTTTTCCCCCGAGATCGGGAAATATTCCGCAATCTCGGAGGTCGGTACCGATCATGACGAGTTGGACCTTGACAGACTCGTAGGCCGGGAACTGCGATCATGGGCTTTCTTCTGAATTCGAACCATCGTAAACCGGGGTCAATTGGGCCAATCTCGTTTCAAACCGGGCTAAACGGGAAGTGCTATACTCACCTCCAACAAGAATGATACCATTTTTCTATATATATTTTTGTCTAAATTTTTAATATCCCATTATTCTTAATTACCTAAAAATGATTCTATTTAAATATGAATTTGTATGTTGTAAAATATTTTAATGACACGAACTAAAAATATATCATTAACTTATTCTTTGTGGAACTATATTTTAAAGGAATATACATTTCTTATCTATGGATAGATAATAAATCAAATCGAACATAACCAATTATATCAATAAAAGAAGTCTAGTTATATTTTTGATGATATATTTTGATAATGTGGATGCTTCCAATTGGTTTAAGTTATTGGAGGTTAGCATTTTTCTTTATTTATGTTATTAGTTTAAGCATATAGTCAAGCCACGCGACTATGTTCATCAACTTGGGAAGTCTCTCCAGAAATCCATCAAGTTTCTCAGGTGTTTTATGCATCTAGAAAGCTTCATCAAGCTGGTTTCATTGCGCATATTTATGTAATTATTATCTTTCATTCTAATAGTAGAAATATTTAGGTATATGGTTGGTTTGATTCCAAATTTTATTTTGGTTTGGTTCCAATTCATAAGTTTTAGTTAAGATAATTTAATGTTTTGAGGTTTTTTTGTCTTTTTGGGAAAGCAATTAACCTACTTAAGATTAATGAAATATTACAAATTTAGACAAAAAATATAGAATTTTTTTTTTTGAAAAAGTTGGAAATTTTCTTAAGAAAAAAATAAATGAATAATTGGTTATGTTCGATTTGATTTGTTTATCTATCAATAGATGAAATTTATATTCCTTTAAAATATAGTTTCACAAAGAATAAGTTAATTATATATTTTTAGTTCGTGTGATAAAAAAAACATTACAACATAAAAATTGAGAGATTTAAATAGAATCATATTAAGGTAAATAAGATTAATGGAATATTAAAAATTCAGACAAAAAATATGTATATAGAAAAATGATATCATTCTTAAAAAAAATTGAAAAAATGGATTTTTTTTTGTTTAAATGGTGGCTGACTCAACAATTGTGGTCTTTTTAGCTGATGTGGCAGCTGACTCAGACTGCTGAATCAGCGCTGTTAATGGTTTGACTAACGGATTTGTGGTCAATGTTGGATTTGGGTTAGATTCAATAGTTTGGGTATGAAATTTGAATTTTTATGTTCGGAAGGTAGGAAATGAAGAATAAAATTGCATTGTCCGAGTCTTTAGCTAAGTTGTTGAGTTGTTGTCAAATTTGGAATAAGTCCTCCTGGTTTGTAGGAGTAACGTTGAACACAATCGAGTCTTTAGGAGTCTGTTACTTTGAAGCTTATTTAAGTATGTTGAAGTTGTATTTTTTTTTCAAGCAATAAGAACAACAATTTCAGTTTCTTCTTTGATTCAACAAGTGGTATTAGAGCTTGTTCTTTACAAAAGAAACAAACAAATTAGAGTGAAAGGAAAACGAAAAGTGAGATATGAGTGAGAAAGAAGGATTGCTGAGCATTCCAAAATTTGATGGAGATTATGAGCATTGGTGATGCACGCTCCAAACCCTGGGTTGCTGAAACAATTGGACAACAGTCTCTCTTTGTCTTCAACGGGGTAGGATGGATTGAGGGTGGAGTGCTGAGACAATTGGACAATGGTCTCTCCTTGTCTTCAACGTGATAGGATGGATTGAAGGTGGAGTGCTGAGAACCCCAATAGGTGCGTCTGCCTATTGATACTTCAAGGAAATCTCTGTAGTCGGACTTAGCTCACAAACTAGAGAGAGAGAGGTAGGGTTTTTGTGAAACAAAAACGATGTAAAAACTTTAATTATTGTCTGCGTGATTGTTTTAGATCAAGCCTCTAAGTATTTAAAGAGAAAAACAACGCTAAAGAAAGAAAAGGAAGAAACCCTAAACAATTGGGCCTTCGTACAAGAATAAAAACGAAAATAGACTAAGGGATAAGAGGCCTCGCTGCTTGGTCTAGTGGGCTTGCAGAGAGTCATTAGTTGGGCTAATGATATTGCGAATCGTTTGGCCTCGTTAAAAACCCATCTTCGCAAAACCTAGTGGGACAAAAACGAAGGGTGGGAAAAGAGCACACAAACGATCCACAAGCCCAACTAATGACCTCCTTGGGCCTAAGTCGTCTCTGGTGAGTTGAAGACGACCATAGATAAGTGGGCCACGGACTTGGGCTTGATGAGTGGCCACTTAGTGTTATCGGCTAGAAGAGGGTCCAGCTGATATGCCTTCAGTGTTGGGGCGTCCTGGTCCGATTGGTGTGGAGTCTTTGAATGATCTTTGGTCTTCTGGAAACTAGACTCAAAGAGCTTCGGATCCATATGTGGATCGCCTTCTGGATCGCCTTGGATCATGTGTGGAACCAGCGTCAAAGAGTCGGCCCAATAGGTGCTCTCGGATGGGCCTAACGGCCTAGCGTCCGTTCTGAAGAAACCGTTGCGTCCGAGCTGGTCCATGAACATGTTGAACTTCTTTTCCATGCTCCTCCTCCTGGTTCTAGTCACGGGACCACTTGGCACAAGTGGTGCTTGGATGACTTGGGCCTTTGGCTCGATGTCCTCATCAATTGGGCAATGCTCATGGAGAAACTTTTGAGATCCAAAGAATGGTGGGATCTCATCGAGACCGGAGTTACACAGCCAAAAAGAAACGTGATCTTGACAGGACCACAAGGAACAGAGCTTGCGGAGAGTATGCGAACAGGATCTCATCAAGGTTCTCAAGGTGAAGAATTATCTCTTTGCGTCAATTGACAAGACGATCTTGAAGACGATTGCAAGAAAGATAGTTCGAAGGATATTTGGGAATCCATAAAGACCAAGTATCAAGGAAACAAGAGAGTTCAAAGCGCATAGTTGCAGAGGCTGCGAAGAAACTTTGAAGTGCTGGAGATGAAGGAAGGTGACACAATCACATATTATTTTTCCTGAGTTATGGTGGTTGCAAATGATATGCGGAATTTGTGAGAAGATATGCCAAATGCTAAGGTTGTAGAGAAGATCCTACGAACGTTGGTAGAAAAATTCATGTATGTGGTGTGTGCTATTGAAGAATCGAATGATATCAAGGATTTATCGGTGGATGAGTTACAAAGCTCTTTGCTGGTGCATGAGAATAATTTGAGTAAGCATACTAGAGAAGAGCATGCGCTGAAGATCGAAAGTGGAAGAGGACGAGGTAGTTATTTCCGAGGAAGAGGTGGATTTTGAGGAGGAAGAGGAGGATGTGGAAGAGGAAACACGAGTTTCAACAAGGACAATGTAGAGTGTTTCAAGTGTCACAAGATGGGACACTTCAAAAACGAATGTCCTAGCTGGGAGAAGATAGTGAATTATGTGGAACTGGAGGAAGATGTGTTACTTATGGCGCAAATTAATCTCTCAAAGGCAGAAGATGAACACATGCAGTACTTGGAGTGATTTGTCGAATTCGATGACACGTTTCGTCAACATGTGAAGGTTGGAGATGATAGAAGGATGTTGGTAGAAGGAAAAGGCAATCTACGATTGGAGATCAATGGTATAACTCAGGTGATTTCCTTAGTCTACTTTGTACCGGGCTTGAAAAAAAAATCTGCTTAGTGTTGGACAGCTACAACAAAAGGGGCTAAGGATCATTATAGAAGATGATATATGTGAAATTTGGCATAAGCAGCAGAAGAGGCTACTTATGCAGTCAACGATTTCTACAAACATGATATTGTAATTCTGGCCAAGGTGGAGAAAGTTAGAGAAGAGACGGAAGCAAAAAATCTAAAGAGTTTCGTGGAGTTTGAAGAAGAAATTTGGCACAAGAGGTTTGGCCACTTGAATTACAATAGCTTGAAGATGCTGGCTGAGAAGGAGATGGTGAAAGGGCTGCCGAAAATCAATGTAGAGGAAGCTGTTTGTGAGATATGTATGAAACGCAAACAAAATTGAGAGAGTATTCCGAAACAGAGCACATGGAGAGCAAGTCGTGGATTAGAGCTGGTACACTATATGTGGTCCAATATCTCCTGTCTCAGAAAGTGGAAAGAGATATATCATCAACTTCATAGATGACTACAGTCGCAAGTGCTGGACGTTTCTACTATTGATCGCGGACGGGATTAACCCGTCGCGGGGTTTTACCCTTTATATCTAAGCCGCAAGTGCACATCACACGAAGTAATATTTAGGGATCGAATCCACAAGGATAGACGTTGTCGATTTCTAACGAGATCTAACTTATGTCTAGACGTAAAATATATTTTGGGTTTTTGTCACGGTCATATATATGGAAATTAAACTAAACTAAGAAGGACAGTAGCTAGATAATTATTTTATCAAGGTTGTAAATCAATTAAACGAAGCGTTGGGCAATCGGGAATTTTCTAGGGTTTATGGCCGATTTTTACGAGGAAATTTCTAGGATTTCTAAAGTGACTTTTTGTCAACTTTGGGTTCTTAAACTTGGAACACGGACGCTGTGTGTAGTCTACTCTCGTAATCCTACACACCTACTCACTTCAGTACTCGGAAGGTAACTTTCGTCTCCGCTCGCGCAAAAAGTGAGAAATACTCTCAAAGGTTGTTTACGCTCACAATTCCTCTGTAAGTATACTTTTGAAATCTTACGACGGATTTGCTTGTCTACCCTAGGTCAAGCGATTAGATACAGTACTTTCGTAGCTCTAAAACACCTAATATCAGTTGCAAGGAGATCAATCAAGCAAGCATGCATTAAACGAGAGGATAGAATGAAGAACCCTAACAGTATCCTAGACTAAAAACCTAGTAAGAATCAAACCATAAGTGCCCCTTCAAACCCCTTATACCCAACAAGAGAATTACTCAGGCATAGCTGAGGTAAACATAATCAAAATATTCAAAAGAAAACAGTATGTAAAAAGGGTTGGAGAAAGCTTCTCTATCGAAGAACACTAATGAAGAATCCTTCCTCCAATCCTTGAAAAACCAAGAACACAAGTTGCTAGGGGTTCACTTCTGCCAAAAAGCGTAATAAAATTATGTATCTTATGTCTAAATGACCAAAAAACGTATTTATAGAGTTGATCTTCGTTTAGGGTTTGGTGTGAAATGACGGTTTTGGCCTCATGTAAGAAATGACGGTCTTGGTCGCGGGTCCATCCATCCGACCCGCGGCAAATCGACGTTTGGCCGCGGCTCCGTTGCTTCGACCCGCGGTGGAGGGGTGTTTGGCCGCGGCTGGAGCTCCTCGACCCGCGGTGAATACTACTTCATTCTCCTTTCGTGCTTTGGTCATAATTAAGGATCAAACCATTGGATTGCCTCCTATCCATTTGCATTTGAAATCTGGTTGTATCTACTTTGTTGTCTCAAAATTTGGGGATGATCAGACGGTGAAAAGGTCTTCTTTGATTGCAAGACTTGTTGACGGTCCAAGTTTATCCAAAAACGTATTTTTGCTCTGAATTGCACTCTTTTATTCCGAATAACCTGAAATGTCTTTCAAAACTCTAAAACATGAAAATCACTTGAAAACCTTTGAAAACAGAGTTAAAACACCTGCAAAAGTGTATGGAAGTGATCCATAAAAACGGTCAAAAATGGGTGTTATTAACTCCCCCAGACTTAGACTTTTGTTTGTCCTCAAACAAAAAAAAAATCTAAACTCGGAAAGAGGTTTTCGAAAATATAGGAACTAACAAAATTCTCAGTGACCGTCCTTCTAAACCATAACCAACGTAATGCATCAATCGGACTTAGTCTAGAAAATTCTCACCAAAGTACTACAACGCTAGTCCACGGTATCCGTCATGCGAAAATCTAACCACATAGATCCTAACTTTCAGTCAACTAGCTCTTAACATTCATTAAGTGTTGCGTGATTCTTACCAAAAATATAAGACAAGACAATCGATGCTAGGTATTTAAGGGCAATTTAAAGGTGAGGCTAAAAGTGTTTCGGGTTACCGTATTTTCTTCTGAGGATGCTAGATATTATGCAAAACAGCAAGAGAGGATGAAGCTGTTGATATCCACAGTTTTCAGTCACTCATTACTCGCATAAGTGTTGTTACAAAACTCCTCCTTCGTCGGGACTTTTCTCCCTTTGACAGAAGTTTTCTGCAGTTCCCCCATACTTAGATTTTTCCCTGGGCAATAATTCGAACGGCTTCTTACTGCTCACATATGAAACATGGTTGCCTTGGTACAAAAATATCGACTACTCTAAGACTCTTAGGCTTTTATTTCCTTTCCTTTCGGTTTTTTTTTTTACTCGAAAGGGGAAACGCCTTTTAACGGAAGTCTTAGAGAGTGCAAAAATTACCAGTTACGGACGATTTCCAAGGAAACCTTTTAGCTTGATTTGTCGATACCTCCACAACCGAATCCATCTAGTCTCTCGTCTTCTCGAGTGACTGAAAACTGTGTTGTTCCTCCCTCTCCGGCGTTTTTGCACATATCTGCGAATAAGACAACAAGAGAGTTGCATGAGGTTTGAACAAAGGTTAAGTTTCAGGTGGGATACATGATAAGTAGGATTTTTCCTAAGAATCAATCCTAAATATGTTCATGTCATTGCAATATTTTAGGTGTCAATCCAATCGGGATTTATTTCAATACAACAAGAATGCAAGAAACTCTCTAAGTTAAGCTAACAAAGTTGTTTTTGATGATTAATCTAATCATCTAATTTAAAAGAAGGCAAATGAACAAGATTAATGCAATAATTAAAAGAGGATCTTTGGGCAAGGTAATTGATTTGGGGGATCTAAGCTAATCCATGATGTCTAAACAATCACACAAGTGCATTTCCTTAGGCCTAGAACACTAATTAAGATTAATTTAATCTCTTAGCACTAATCACTTTGCTAATTACCTAATCAAGAATAAATTCCCATTTGTGAAAATGTAATTAGCAAGCATTAAAATTCAAGTTCCAATAGCCAAAAATCACCTTAGACATTCACTCTCATGAGCTAAGTACGAAAATCTCTCATTTAGTTCAAGAGGCATTTCATCAAACACTTGGTGTGCATAAAATGCCCTTAGTTCTATATTGATTTTCTCAAACCTAATCTAGCATTAGAATCACTAAATGAGAAAGGAAACTATATAATTAAGCCATAGACATAAAATATTAACAAAGAAATTCCCTAAATCTACTAACCCCAATGATCCAAAATGGTTCTACTCACTTATCATGAAGAACCCAACAAATCTTATGAAAGGGATGTTAAATCCCATGGTTAATGAGTAGAAAATGAAAGATTAAGAAAATTAAACTTCCAATTGCATAAAACCTCAAGATATCTCTTACAAAATATGAAAAACCTAAGAAAAATAAGGTGACACTTTTTTTGTAGAGAGAAAGAGAGGAAAATAAAGCTTAAAAGAAAGCATAAATCATAAAAAAATTAGGTTTCAAGAGTATTTATAGAAAAAGGGCGAACCGGGTCAACCCGAGACAAACCGGATATTGACCAGGCTGAAACTGGTTTTTGGCTGATTCTGGTGGTCTGTACCGACCAGTTTTGGGTTGGTACAAGTGGGTCGGTACTAATCTCTGAGCATAACTCCTTTGGGCGCCAGACGGATACGTCCCCGCTAAATCTAATGTATATTTCGAACCACCGCTCTGAATGACTTCAAACTATCTCCCGAAGAGAGCTAACTCAATTATCTACAACTTCTATGAAGACTTCCGAAGCTAATTCGGAAATTAAATTGTTCATTTGGCATGATCTTTGGGTGACTTCGGCTTGGTTCGATGTGGACAGATTGAGTTTTGTACCGATCGGGTATGGGTCGGTATGGGGAGTGATCTGGGTCGGTATTAGTCTCTGCCCCAGTACCGACCCAGTTGTACCGATCTAGGGCCGGTCGGTACTGGACTTACTTGTTCCGATCCAATGCTGGTCGGCGTTGGTCTCGCGGCTAGACGGATACACCTTCGGTAAAATCGTGATATCTCCTGGAATATATGTCCGAATGACCTCAAACAACCTTCAGTAGACGGATAACTCATCTGGCTACATCTTTCATGAAGATCATTGAGGATGAATCTGACCGTAACCCCTTTAAATCACTATCATCTAACTATCAAGACAATTTACTAATGATGCATAAACATTCAATGCAAATTCATTCTTTGGCAAGGAACACACAAGTAGCTTAACTCCCATGATGCTAAACCTTTTATTGATAATTTGAATTAGCTAATTTCCCAATTGCAACCAAATTATCAACAAGCATAAAACGTTAAGTCATTTTTGAGCCAACAATTCACCCTTAATCACGATGGCCATCGGTTAAGAATGAAAAACACGTTTAGAAATCTTCTAGACAATCTACCAAACCTCTTCCGAGTGTAAATCGACCATGATCTAGAAATTGAGTAGCTAATTCAACTCTAGTATTAAGATCACTTCTAAACATGTGAACAAATGATTATCTAAACCTAAACATCAACAAGCAATCATCAAACCATCCAAATCAAGCCTAAACATGATCCAACAAAAATCTACTATTCACAACACCAAGAACATGAAGAACCCAAAAAAATCAACTCACAAAAACAACACAAATCACAAAAGTAAACCATAGAAAAGAAAGAAGAAGAATCAAATAGACATAATATATAAAAGAAGTGAAGAAATCTTCCCTTATGTGGCATATACATGAAGATCCATTCAAGAAACTCTCCCAAGTCTAAAAAGAGAAGACTTTTCGTGTGGGGAAGAAAACTTAATGTTTATTACAACTTAAGTAGGGTATTTATAGAAATATGTATTAAAATGTGTTTTTGGTCCGGATTGGCATTTTATCGATCATCACCAGGGAGCTTTCATTCTCAGAAGCATCGTCCTTCGCGGCTGAGTTGATATGTGTCCACTAAATCGGATGTAACTCCTTCAATACAACGACTTGAAACCACTCCCATTGGAAAGCTAACTCAATTGCCAACAATTTTGATGAAGAGCTCCAAAGCTAAATCCAAAGGTAAGGCTTCCATCCGAGTCGATCTTCTAGACACATATACTTGATGCTTTTATCGGTAAGTTCTTATCGGCCAAATGGCCGATAAAATGGCTTGGCATGAGCAACGTCTTCTTGGCACGAGACAAGGCGTTTTATCGGCCCTCCTTATCGACCACATGGCCGATAAAACCGATCATCAGGGACTCCATCACATTTTCCTTGTCTTTCTTGCCCCTTTTGCCTTCCATGATTGCTAGCTACACTCCTCTAACTTCTCTAACTCCAAGAACACCTGAAAATGACTCAAAATGGTATGTACATACAAATATACACCCTAAGACTCTAGAACGCACTCCTAACGCTAAATGAGACACTTATGCATGAATATGTAACAAAGTATGCATGAATGAGATTAAAATACACCAAAATAAAGGGGTTAAAACATGCAAAATATGGTGTTATCATATGCTAAGTTGAGTATCGATTTATCTACGGTTTATCTTTTGGCTCTTCACCTTTACTTGTTGAACTGCTGCATGTTAGGTTGACCATCTAGCATCTCATCTTAGGTTGAATTAATCTCCAAAATCTTGTTAATTACATGATCTAGTATTTGGTGATCAATGTGTCTTAGGTTTCAAAAGTTGACCTAAGGAATCTTGTGAACAATCGAAACCTAAACACATACTCATGCATGTTTAACAATACTAATAGCTTCCAAAAGATGAAAACATATTAGGTAGATTAGCCATAGTAGACGGAGCCATGAGAGTGGAAAGATTATACTTTCGTGTTTTGAGTGGAATGACTAACACTTGTTTCCCATTGATTTACATCGTTTTTAGTGTATTTGCTATTTACTTTATTTGTTTGCCAGAACTCGTGACAATTTTGTTTCTCTTAGCTTGAATCAAATCTTATAATTCATAGCGTAGTTTATCTGATTCTCTGTGGATCGATTCCTAAATACTACTGCGATTGTCTGTGCACTTGCACCTCTTTTCTAGGGTAAAACTTCATCATTGACAAGAAAAAAACAATTTTCCTTTTTGTTGTTTTTAATAAAAATAATTTTGGGATCGAATCACCCAGAGTTTATAAGAAGTACAAACAAAATAAAGAGACCAATTTTAACCAAAGAAAGATACAAATCAATCGGTAGAAAACCTCTCATGATACAAATCAATCATGAATACACGTATTTTCTGCAAAACTCTAAAGGCAACACACAAACCCCCAGAAAAAGAGATGCTTCGACTGAAAGCAAAACGGAAACAAAATATCAAAATACTAACATATTATGACCAAAAACAAACCTAAAAGTCGCTAGAAAACATTTCTCAAAGAAACAAAGTTCTACAAATCGAGAAAAATCGAGACTCTAATTGGTAAGAGGGAACTACGTACTCAAATTGGAACAAAAAGGGCAGATAAAACTTCTAGATAAGATCGACGTTGTCGCCGTTATAATTATAAACGGTGGCTAGGCTTTAAGGGAGAAGAGAGAGAGCAAAACCCTTATCACAAATTATCACAAAAATTATTACAGTATCCACGGGTGACCGTATGAAGAGTTGGAACATTGGTCAAAATTCTGATTGTATTTTGTGTGGCACCACAGAGGAGACTAGAAATCACCTCTTCTTCTATTGCTCTTTTTCAGCGCAAATTTGGAATCACCTAATGCGTGGTCTGCTAGAGAGCAGCTATACCACAAGTTGGGACAGGATTGTCAACCTACTCCACAATGGTACCTACGAAAAAACAACTATGTTCTTACTTAGATATGCTTTCCAAGCTTCCATCTATCACATATGGCGCGAGAGAAACAGCCGTAGAAACGGAGATCCTCCTATCCCCTATTCACGGCTATGCAAGCTCATTGACAAGAACGTACGAAACCGTCTTACAGCGATACGACGTTCAGGAGACAACAAATATGAGGATGGAATGATTATCTGGTTCTCAACCTGAGTTTAACTCATCCAGCCGTCTTATTTGTATGTGTTTTCTAAATATGTGTTTCTAAATATCAGCTATTCCTTCAGTCTTTTTCAAACTCGAGTTCACAATCATTGTAAAAAGGTTTGTTTGGTTTGAATAAATTTTACATTCAATTCAAAAAAAAAAAATTATACAACAATAACAATGTTTGAATTTTATTGACGTGCACTAATTCGAATAAATAGATCTAGTCATACTAAATAAATATATTGTTAACCAAATAACTATTTATTTAGTTTTGAAGTAATTAATTTTGTATCTTGTTGAAACCAATGTGCTTAAGCCATTGGGCTTCGGAGGAATGCGGTTGGGCTTGAGGTTCATTAGGCGAAATGCGGCGTTTAGCTCTGTCACTTGATCGTAGCTCGGGGAAGTTTGGTTATGCCGTTAAGTTCATGACATCGTCGTCAGTAACGACTAACAGTGAGAGACTTTGGTATATGAGCGGTGTAGTGGATTTTCAGGAAACGGTCCCGGCGTGAGTAGGCTGCCGTCACACCGATGGTGGAGGCTGAACACATTAATCTATCGTGTCATTACTTTTCCGTAAGTTTCATTTTCGTTTCATTCACAAACTCGATCTGAAAACAGAGACAATCTCAATCGCGAAGCTCAAAGCAATCGAGCTTAAATCGGAGCAGGTTTTATAACAAGTGGTATCAGAGCTAGGTTCAAGGATCAAGGATTCGCAGCGATGATATCGTCTAAGCACGAGAATTATAAGTTCAGTGGATCCGATGACTATCTGTTGTGGAAGGAGAAATTGATCTCTCATCTCGAGCTTCTAAGTCTCAACTATACACACATCTTGGATCCTACTAAGGACAAGGCAAAGGGAGTTACATAAGGAGACGGTAATGGTTCGGAATCAATGATCGAACAAGAGGCTTTGCTTGAGAAGCAAAAGAAGGCTAGGAGTATGATCGTGTTGAGTTTAGCTGATAATGTTCTCCGGAAAGTCCTTAAGGAGAAGACCGCGGATGGTATGCTCAACTTACTTGATGAACATTATAGCTCCAAGTCTCTCACTAGTAGAATTCATCTTAAACAGAAACAGTTTGGTTTTAAGATGCTTTTGAATCTGTCAATAGAGAGGAACATATATGAACTCTTGAGAATTATTGATGATCTTGAGAATGTGGATGTCATCATCTCTAATGAGGATCAAGCAGTGATGTTGTTGATGCCCTTACCTCAATCGTTTGAGTGCCTAAAGGATACATTGAGATACAACAAGATATCTTTGACATTAAAGGAAGTTATCGCTGCATCAAGTCCAAAGAGTAGGAAATGGGAGCTCACCAAAGGGATCAAAAGATTGATGTAGAGAGTTTATATGTCAAAAACAGACTAGCATCAAAGTGGACCAAGATGGATGGAAAGAAACAAGCCCTGGATCCAAAGGATAAGAAAGGCAAGGATAAGGGAAAATTCAAGAAATCATGTTGGATTTGTGGTGAACAAGGACACTTCAAATTACAGTGTCCTAAGAGGTCTAATAATCCAAACAGGAAACAGTTTCAACATGGTGAATCATCTCTAGTGAATGAGAATGGTGAAGTTAAGGTTGATGTTCTGTTTGTGGATGAGATCCTTAGCGTTACAACTTGGGATTTGGAGTCAAAGTGGGTAATAGATTTTGGTTGTTCATTTCACATGACATGGAGGAAAGATGGCAAATGATACAACATCTAAGGTCAAGGGAGTTGGCTCTGTAAGAAGACGGGCCAGAGAGGTCACTCTAACAAATGTTAGGTATATACCTCATATGGAGAGAAATCTCATTTCACCAGGAACTCTTGAAGAACTAGGATGTTCCTATGGGTCGGAAAATGGTGTTCTGAAGATTAAAAATGATAGGAGAGTTGTTCTGCAGGGAGAATGCATCAATCACTCTACTTCATGTGAGAGAAAAGACATAGTCAAGAAAATGAGTCCTACTCAAATGAAGTAAGAGCTGATGAGACTCACTTGTGGCATAGTAAGCTTGGACATATGAGTCAAAGGGGATTGGATTTGCTGGTCAAAAGGGTTTACTTGATGAGAAGAAAGTATCTCAACTGGATTTATGTGAAGATTGTGTTTATGGAAAAGCTCAACGACTGAAATTTGAAACTGGTAAGCACACTTCAAAGTGTCCTCTGGATTATGTTCATTCGGATATATGGGGTTCATCTTATGTTTCCAACTCACTGGGAAACTATCAATATTAAGTGTCATTGACGATCATAGCATAAAGGTATGGATACAGCTCCTTAAGACTAAGGATGATGACTAGAGAATCATGGTTGAAAATCAGACAGACGAGAAGATTAAGAAGATAAAAACTAACAATGGTCTTGAGTTTTGTAATCTTTAGTTTGATACTATGTGTAGAGAGAATGCGATAGTGAGACACAAGACAGTGGCTTACACTCCACAACAAAATGGGGTTGCTGAGAGAATGAACATAACGATCATGGACAAGGTTCAAAGTGTTCTTAGTGAATAGGATTTGCCAAAGGTGTTCTGGGCTGAAGTAGCTTCCACTGTATTTCATCTGATTAACAAGTCACCCTTTACAGCTGATGTATTCGGTTTTTACCGCTTTCTAACATATGTTTTTGTGTTGGTTTTGAGTTTTTTATTGAGTCAAAGTATATTTTTAGAGTCTTTTAGTCCTTTATCGAGTCTTTACAGGTTTTAGGTTGATTTGAAGGAAAACAAGGTATTTTGGTTGCAAAAGGTGAAACTGGAAATGTAGAGTCATGCAGAAGCGTCTGAAGTTTGGCATTCGTTGAAGGCTTTCCCACCAATGGATCGAGCTGAAATTTTGACACAAGATAGATATGTGAATTAGCTTTCATTTGCAAGTGGTTTGAAGAAACTCCAACGGTGCGATTTACTGAAGACATGTCAATCTGCCTCGCAGAAGAAGCATGCGCAGAACACGGAGGCTTGCATCGATCGATGCAACATGACAGAGATTTCAGAATCGACCGATGCATAACTTGCATCGATCGATGCACTTCCCAGAAAAAAGGCAGTTTCTAAACTTCCTATTTTGCCCTAGTGATACAAGACTTTTTGGGTCTCTAGAGGATCAATTACTCTTTATACAAGTAGTATAAGAGGTATCGAACCAATTGGGAGATTTCAAGTCACCAAGAATACAAGGAACTAATTAAGTTAAGCTAAATAGGTAAGTTGTTGATTTAGCTAACGCCCTAACAAGAATAAACAAACGAACAAAATGAAACTAACTAAATAAGGTGTGAATTCAAATGATAAAATCGAATCTAAGGANGAAAAAAGGCAGTTTCTAAACTTCCTATTTTGCCCTAGTGATACAAGACTTTTTGGGTCTCTAGAGGATCAATTACTCTTTATACAAGTAGTATAAGAGGTATCGAACCAATTGGGAGATTTCAAGTCACCAAGAATACAAGGAACTAATTAAGTTAAGCTAAATAGGTAAGTTGTTGATTTAGCTAACGCCCTAACAAGATTAAACAAACGAACAGAATGAAACTAACTAAATAAGGTGTGAATTCAAATAATAAAATCGAATCCAAGGATGGGGTAATTGGATAAAGGCTATTCCAAGTCTAATTCATGCACAATCAAGATTAATTTCCAAGGTTAAGACCCTAATTATGACTAATCCTCTCTCGAGGTACTAATCACCTATGCTAATCACTAATCCAAGATCAAATTCTCATTTGTGGACTCTTAATTAGCAAGCATTAGATTAATTAATCAAGATCACCTAAATAATCCCTTAGACAACTAATCTCTTAGGGTAAGAAGGTTATTTATGTTAGAAAGCTCTCTTAGGCATTTCATCGAACACCTTGTGGGTGGGAAATGCCTTGAGATCAAGTTTGGCTTTCTCAAGCACAATCAAGCTTTAAACACACTCCCTAAGAGTAGAAAACTAATTATCTATCCCTAAGCATCACAAATCATCCATGGAAATCACATAATCCTAACCCATCCCTAGATCCTAGGAGACTACTCACTAATCATGATGGACCTAACAAATCCTATGAAGAACATGTTAAATCTCATGATTAGAAGATTGGATGATTAAGAAATGAGATTGAGAAGAAGAGATTGAGAAGTAAACTTAGATTGCATAAATTAAAAGAAGAATCTCTCTTACAAATTACTTAGAACACTCTAAAGGGAGGTTTTTAGCATAAGAAAAGAGATAATCCAAGAAAAATTAGGTTTAGAGTATTTATAGTAGAGAGTGGGCGAACCGGGTCGACCCAGGACAAACCGGGTACCGACCCGGTCTGGTCTGGGTCATGCTCAGTTTCTGGGTCAGCACCGGTTGCAACGGGTCGGTGTGAATGCCACAAACCAGTTCTTAGCTTCTGTCGGCACACTGTTTTGTTGCACCGGTTTGTTGGGGTCGGTGTAGACGTCCTGAAGCTGCACACCGGACGCAACGGATCGGTGTAGGGAAGCCTTGGGTCGGTGCTTAGCCTCTGGCCTCACACCGGTTTGTTGCACCGGTCGGATGTGATCGGTGTAGACGTGTGGATCGGCGGTCAGTCAGAAACTCTAGAGGGAATCGGCCATATCTCTTCAACCGTTCATCCGAATAACCTGATTTTACCTCCTGAGGCAAGGTGACTCTTTCCTCTACAACTCTCATGAACATATCCACAGCCAAATCCGATCGTATGCCCTTCGTCCAGCCTGTTGTTTCGGGCACTTTGTGCGACCCCTATATCTCCTTTTTGGTCCATAACTCCAATTGTTTCCAAATTTCTTTCAAACACCTAGAATATACTCCAAAACATGAAAGAACTCCCTAGGACTTAATATGAACACTCTAAACTCTAAATGAGACAAAACAATTAAGAAATGCTATGAAACTATATGCACATGAGGTGAAATCTAAGATGAATGAATGCATCAAGAGGATAAAATATGAGGATATCAACTCCCCCAAACTTACTCTTTTGCTTGTCCTCAAGCAAACAAGAACAAGTAGGCAGAGAGAGAGTTTGGAGCGGGAGCTCAAATCCACAAGTATCATCAAAAGAATTCAAACCCAATGTCCAAGTTGCAAGTTTTAAGATGCGATCAAACAAGCCTACTCAAAAAGAGCTAGCCACATCCTTCCATATGCAAATCAAGTTCAAGTCCCAACCTACACAAGCACTCATCCCATCCAATCCTTTAACATTCATCTAATCGTTCGAGCGAATCATGTTCATGCAAGACAAGCGAATTCATTTGGCTAGGGTAAAGGTCTTGAGATTAGGATGATCTCAAATGTATGAGGCTACTCCAATGCAAGGGATCTCTCTATGAATGAGCAAGCTCTAGCAAAATGCTAAGAGTAAAAGGCAACCTTTGCATACAAGGATAGATTCACATCTACCCAATGCCTAGAAATGTCTCTAACCCTAGCACATCTAACATGAACCCCCGAACCTAAGCTACCCTTTAGTTCTCAAGGCTTTTAGCCTTCATGTCCCACACATCTTTCTTCATCTTTCTCACTTGGGGAGTTTCTTCTTCTTCCTTGAATCTTGTGGTTTTGTGCTTTTCTTGTTGTTTCCTTTTTGCTCTTCTTTTCTTCTTTTTCTTTGACTCGCCTCATCTCTCATCATTTGAATGCCTTAGCCTATTTTTGGCCTTTTCCTTTTTCGTTGAATTTCAAGAGGCTATAACTATTGCTAAGAGCTAATCTTATTGACTTGCACAAACCACTTCCCGTAATTGCCTTCCCCTTTGCCTTCACGTTCTCCTTAGGATCCACATCCTTCTCATTCCACAATCCCATTAGTCACTCACTTTTATTCATTCCAACTCAAGACTTCCCTTTCCGACAAGCCTATCCTAGTCTAACCCTCGATGTTGGGCTAGATCTACATGCAAACCTATCCTTATCGCCCTAAACTCAACACTTTTTGCCAAGCTCACTCGAAAAATTAGGCCTCGCATTCGCACACTAATGATTTTGGCTTGAAAAGAGGGTAGGTTAAAGGTGTGGTTAACCGTTCGAATAAGGGGAATCAGCTATTTGGGCTAGCAAAAGAGTGGTGAAAAGGATGAGAGAGCCCAAATATGTGTATGGTATCCATGAATTCACTATGACATGCATGAACACGATAATTTTAATGTCAAAATTATGGTTCTCTCTTAAGTAGGATTGGATTCAAATCAATACTTGCTTTAGCTAAGACCCTAGTGATGAAATGTGAGATCAAGATATGGTTCATCCTTGATTTCAAACACGAGATCAAAAGCATCAAACAACTAGCAACAAGGGCATTGGATCAAGCTCTTAAAATGATACTCTACAAGGAAAAATCATCATTGCTCCCTATGCACGTGCAATGCAACCTATATGCTACTAGACTCGATCCTATTCATGAAATGCAACTACATGATTTCTTTTTGTGTTTTCAAAATTTTCGTTTTTTTTTGTGTTTTTCTATGCCTTATATGAAATGCATGAATGCATGAGACTCAAAGTGCAAAAATCAAAAATAAGATCAAAATAAACATGATTAGAAACCGGTCCTTCCCTCAAACTTAAATCACACCGTCCCGGTGTGAAATAAATTCAAGGAAAGATCCAAAAATAAGAGGGAAAAATAACTATACAATGCAATGCTCAAAAGAAAAAAAAAATAAAAAATTATGTACAAGGGGTTTTGGAGTGTACCTAGAAGCTTTGGGATGGGGATGAGGACCCCATCGAGTAAGATGGACTACTTGAGCATGGAGACGGAGACCGGATCGCCTTCCTCTTTGTTGCTGTCTCCTTACGGGACATGGNTTGAAGTGCTTGCTCCGCCACCGTTTCCCTTGAGCTCCTTGATGGTTTGACCCATAGCTTTCACCTTCTCTTTCAAGGTCTTAATTGGTGTCTTGCCACTTGCACCAACGTTGGAGGAGTCGAGTTTGATTGTGGGCGTGGTTCGTGGCTAAGTTAGGCATGGTTCCATCAAATGGATCGAAGTGATGGAACCATGCGTTCACAACCATAGATGGGTGGGGACTCATTGGCCGCTTCATTTTTGGAACCAAGGGACTCTTCGGAGTTGTCGTTAGTCAAGGGCGTGCGCTTCTTTGCTACTCTCGTGCGGAAAGCGTCAATCGGTGGGTCGATGATCCGGTTGTAGAGATTCTCCTTCGTGGGATAGAAGAGGATATTTGTTGGCTCTCCAAGGTTGGTGAGGGCGGTATTGGGCAACAACACTTGCGCTTGACATGTGGGGTTAAGCCTAAGATTGTAGGCAAATTTATCTCCGACCTTCCCTTTGAAGAAACGGGTCCTTGCAAGGTAAGCTTCATCCAATAACTTCCACTCAACTTTGTTGCCCGAGAGTTTGACCCCTTTTGCCTTGAGAATAGGCGTTATAAGCCATCCGATGCTCAACGCAGCTTTCTTCGCCTTTGTTTCCCAAGCCCAATATTTGTAAAAGAGCAAGTGTCTCACCAAAAGAGTGGCGAGACAAGGAGTCTTCTCATTGCCGTTGAACTCTTTCCCGTCGCGGAGAGTTGTGAGGAGAGGCTTTAACCCGAGACCTATCAATTCCATTTCTTCACTTGCAACCGTGCCAAACTCGACTTTGGCGTAGAATAGGTGAGCCAATGCTTTGTGTACATACCGAAGGGCGGGGTTTCTAATGTTCGTGTTCTTGGAAGTGCCGGGTTCATAGTCTCCAGAGGCAATTGTCGCCCAAAGGCGCGGAACCTCATGCTTGGGGTAGTGAAAGTATTGTTCACCGTAGGTGCCTTCTTCCTTGAATCCAAAGATCTCACAAAGCTCATGGAAAGTGACTCTATATGTCGTTTGGTCTATGTCGAACTCTAGAACTCCGAAGCCGGTTTTCTTGTCCGCTTTCTTATGTCCCAACCCATAGAAGGCCGCTCGAAGAGTCGCAAAGAACTTGCAAGTGAGGATTTTGTGAGCTTCATCTTTCATCCTCATGAACTTCCCAAGCCCCATGTTTCCAAAGGTAAGAGAGACATCCTCATATATACCCATCTTTGTTAAAACTACCGGGTCCACGAACTGCCCTTGCTCGAATTTCATTCCCATGAATTTCTCGAAGTATTCCTCCTCGGTTGGCTCCCTCTCTCGCTCTTCCTCCTCTTGCATGATTCCCTTGCCCTTCTCCTTGGTCTTGGAACTCGTTGCTAGAGCAAGTTCCTTCCCACTAGTTTTTGAGCTCGTTGCCTTGCCTTTTTTCGCGGCGTTGGAGACCTTAGCCATGGCCTTGCCCTTAGCTTGGGAAACTTTGGCTACAGCCCCCTCGTCGTTCTTTGTTTTAGGCGTGGCCTTAGTTTGCTTTGGTGCAGCTTTTTCCCTAGCCATGGTTCCTACAATTTCTCAAACCCACATGAGTTTCAAGAAGCAAGGATGTAGCTCTTTTCAAATTTTAAGCAAAGGCGTTCAAGAGACAAATGCAACATTCAATGAGCTAGAAAAGATCCCAAATGATGATTAAATTTTCGAAACCTCAATCCCAAATCCACTAATTGAAATTGCAAAATTCTAATTAAAGAGGCAAAATTCTCTAGGTGGGTTGGATTGGATTGTATCCAAGATTAAATCAATTTCTCCAAAGGTTCAACCTTTAATCTTCAAACTAGTACATTGTCTTAAACTCTCCAAATTTCTCTAATGGGGCACAAATTAGCACAAGATCCACCAAACCCAACTATTTTCTAGCCTAATCCCAAGGTCTAAGCATAAGTGAATGCAATTCCCAAACAAAATCACTAAGTTTCTACTCAAGAACAAGCTTATCAGGTTAAAGAAAGCATGAGCTAAATACCTTGGGAATGAGTGCTCAATCAACAAAAACGTTGGTGGATCCACAAAGAGGAGAGAAAATTGAGAATTTAGCAACTTGAATCAAGAAATTTGAGCAAGTAGGGAGAAAGTTATGAAGAAAATGAGTCATTGGTAAGAAGAAACATGGGGGCTGCGGAAGTGGAGAGAAAGAGAGTAGGGAAGATGGGTTTTTTTTTCTCTTACCTGGTGGGGACCACTTGCCTTTGAATATCAAATATGGTCAAACCTGTTTGAATTTTTGGACAACACCGATCAGCACCTCTTGCAACAGATCGGTGCAACGAACTAGTGCTGGAAACTTGGGCCGCCTTGTCTACATTCTATACTGCACGGGACAGCTCGGTACAACGAACCGGTGATTAAGGCAAAAAATGTTCTGGTCGCACACCGATTTGTTGCACCGCTTGGTGGGGATCGGTGTAGACGTCCTGAAGCTGCACACCGTTTTGTTGCACCGCTTGGTGGGGGTCAGTGTGCTTGGTTTGGTGTAGACCTAGCGCCTCTTCCTAACTCCCTTGTTTGCAACCCATGATTTCTTAGACCTTGGAGCCCCTAAAGACACTTAGCAAAACATCAAAACAAACTAGAAAAGATAGAAAAACATAAAATGAAAAGTATATACAAGGATAAGCTTAGGGTGTCTCCCAAGAGCACTTTGTTTAACGTCACTAAGTTCGACGTTGGTTACCCGCTTAGGCGGAAGGAACATCATTGAGAGGAAGCGAGGCGCTCTCCCCAACGATTTCATTGGCATGGTACGGGTTGAGTCTTTGCCCGTTTGCAACAAATTCTTGACCACTCTTGTTCATAAGCACAATGGCTCCATATGGCCTCACCTCCTTGATTTCAAACGGACCGGACCATCTAGACTTGAGCTTCTTGGGAAATAGCTTCAACCGGGAGTTGAACAATAGCACTTGGTCCCTGGCCTTAAAGTCCTTGCGCACAATCTTCTTGTCATGAAAGGCTTTAGTCCTTTCTTTGTAGATTCTTGAACTTTCATAGGCCTCTAGCCTAATCTCATCGAGCTCTTGGAGTTAAATCAAACACCTCTCTTGTGCCGACTTGAGGTCGAAATTTAGGAGCTTCCCGGCCCACATGGCCTTGTACTCAAGCTCTAGCGGTAAGTGGCATGACTTCCCGTAGAGAAGATTGAACGGTGTAGTCCCAATAGGCGTTTTGAACGCCGTCCGGTCACTACAAGAAAACAAGGCT
>PKMM01008193.1:0-14136 GCA_002933915.1 Eutrema heterophyllum | reverse complement strand
AATTCAAGGAAAGAACCAAAAACAAAAGACAAAAATAACTATACAATGCAAGACTCAAGAGAAATTAAAAATAACTATACAATTTACAAGGTGTTTTGGAGTGTACCTAGAAGCTTTGGGATGGGGATGAGGACCCCATGGAGAGTGACGGGTTACTAGAACATGGAGACGGGGGTCTCATGGCTTTCCTCTTTGCCGCTTTCTCTCCACCTGCCGTGGAGTGGCTCGTCTCTTGGTGTGCCATCGTTCCTCCTTGAAGCATTGAGTGGCTTAGATCCAAGTCACCGCCTTCTTCTTCTCGGGCTCTAGATGTGCTGGCCTCACCGTCCCCCTTGAGCGCTTTGATTGTTTGCCCCATGGTCTTCACCGTCTTCCTCAATCCCTTTATCGCCTTTGCCATCTTGTTCATGCTTTGATCTTGCCATTTGCACCAACGTTGGAGGAGTCAAGTTTGATTGTGGGCATGGTTCGTGGCTAAGTTAGGCATGGTTCCATCAAATGGATCAAAGTGATAGCGTTCACAACCATAGATGGGTGGGGACTCATTGGCCGCTTCATTTTCGGAAACAAGGGACTCATCGGAGTTGTCGTTAGTTGAGGGCGTGCGCTTCCTTGCTACTCTCGTGCGGAAAGCGTCAATCGGTGGGTCGATGATCCGATTGTAGAGATTCTCCTTGGTGGGATAGAAGAGGATATTCCTTGGCTCTCCAAGGTTGGTGAGGGCGGTATTAGGCAACAACACTTGCGCTTGACATGTGGGGTTAAGCCTAAGATTGTAGGCAAATTTATCTCCGACCTTCCCCTTGCAGAAACGGGTCCTTGCAAGGTAAGCTTCATCCAATAACCTCCACTCAACTTTGTTGCCCGAGAGTTTGACCCCTTTTGCCTTGAGAATAGGCGTTATAAGCCATCCGATGCTCAACGCGGCTTTCTTCGCCTTTGTTTCCCAAGCCCAATTTTTGTAAAAGAGCAAGTGTCTCACCAAAAGAGTGGCGAGACAAGGAGTCTTCTCATTGCCGTTGAACTCTTTCTCGTCGCGGAGAGTTCTGAGGAGAGGCTTTAACCCGAGACCTATCAATTCCATTTCTTCACTTGCAGCCGTGCCAAACTCGACTTTGGCGTAGAATAGGTGAGCCAATGCTTTGTGTACAAACCGAAGGGCGGGGTTTCTAATGGTGGTGTTCTTGGAAGTGCCGGGTTCATAGTCTCCGGAGGCAATTGTCACCCAAAGGCGCCGAAGCTCATGCTTGGGGTAGTGAAAGTATTGTTCACCGTAGGTGCCTTCTTCCTCGAATCCAAAGATCTCACAAAGCTCATGGAAAGTGACTTTATATGTCGTTTGGTCTATGTCGAACTCTAGAACTCCGAAGCCGGTTCTCTTGTCCGCTTTCTTATGTCCCAACCCATAGAAGACCGCTCTAAGAGTCGCAAAGAACTTGCAAGTGAGGATTTTGTGAGCTTCATCTTTCATCTTCATGAACTTCCCAAGCCCCATGTTTCCAAAGGTAAGAGCGACATCCTCATATATACCCATCTTTGTCAAAGCCACCGGGTCCACGAACTGCCCTTGCTCGAATTTCATTCCCATGAATTTCTCGAAGTATTCCTCCTCGGTTGGCTCCCTCTCTCGCTCTTCCTCACTCGAACTTTCTCCTTCTTGGACAATGCCCTTGCCCTTGGTTTTTGAACTTGTTACTAGAGCAAGCTCACTTCCCTTAGCTTTCGAGCTTGTTGCCTTCCCTTTTCCCACGGTTTGGGATCCTTTAGCCACGGCTTTGCCTTTGGCTTGGGACACTTTGGCAACGGCCCCATCCTTGTTCTTTGGTTGAACCTTGGTCTTGGTTTGATTTGGTGTAGCCTTTTCCCTACCCATGGCTCCTACAATTATCTCAATACCCACATGAGTTCCAAGGAGCAAAGATATGGCACTTCTCAAATTTCAAGAAAAGGTGACCAAGAAGTAAATGTAACATTCATGACCAAGAGATTAAATTTTTGAAATCACAATTCCAAATCCTCAAAATAAAATTTGCAAAATTCTAGTTAAAGAGGCAAGGTTCTCTAGGTGTGGTGGGTGATTTCAAAAATTTAATAAAATTCTCAAAGGTTCAACCTTTAATCTCAAGCTAGTGCAAAAATCTCAAAATTTCTCAAATGGAGCACAAATTAGCACAAGATCCACCAAACCCAACTATTTTCTAGCCTAATCCCAAGGTCTAAGCATAAGTGAATGCAATTCCCAAACAAAATCACAAAATTTCTACTCAAGAACAAGCTTATCAAGTTAAAGAAACCATGAGCTAAATACCTTGGGAATGAGTGCTCAATCAACAAAAACGTTGGTGGATCCACAAAGAGGAGAGAAAATTGAGAATTTAGCAACTTGAATCAAGAAATTTCAGCAAGTAGGGAGAAAGTTGTGGAGAAAATGAGTCCTTGGTAAGAAGAAAAATGGGGGCTGCGAAAATGGAGAGAAAGAGAGTGCGGAAGATGTGGGGACCACTTACCTTTGAATATCATATCTGGTCAAACCTGTTTGAATTTTTGGTCAACACCGATCAGCACCTCTTGCAACAGATCGGTGCAACGAACCGGTGCTGGAAACTTGGGCCGCTTTGTCTACATTCAACACCACACGGGTCAGCTCGGTGCAACGAACCGGTGCTTAAGGCAAAAATGTTCTGTTGCACCGCTTGGTGGGGATCGGTGTGGACTTCTCGAAGCTGCACACCATTTTGTTGCACCGGTTTGTGGGGATCTGTGTGGACTTCTCGAAGCTGCACACCGTTTTGTTGCACCGCTTTGTGGGGATCGGTGTGGACTTCTCGAAGCTGCACACCGTTTTGTTGCACCGCTTTGTGGGGATCGTTGTGCTTGGTTCGGTGTAGACTTAGCTCCTCTTCCTAACTCCCTTGTTTGCAACCCATGATTTCTTAGACCTTAGAGCCCCTAAAGACACTTAGCAAAACACCAAAACGAACTATGAAAAAGAGAAAACAAGAATTTGAAAGTATATACAAGGATAAGCTTGGGGTGTCTCCCAAGAGCACTTTGTTTAACGTCACTAAGTTCGACGTTGGTTACCCGCTTAGGCGGACGGAACATCATTGAGAGGAAGTGAGACACTCTCCTCAAGGATTTCAGTGGCATGGTACGGTTTGAGTCTTTGCCCGTTTGCAACAAATTATTGACCACTCTTGTTCATAAGCACAATGGCTCCATATGGCCTCACCTCCTTGATTTCAAACGGCCCGGACCATCTAGACTTGAGCTTCCCGGGAAATAGCTTCAAGCGGGAGTTGAACAATAGCACTTGGTCCTCGGCCTTAAAGTCCTTACGCATAATTTTCGTGTCATGAAAGGCCTTGGTGTTTTCTTTGTAGATCTTCGAGCTTTCATAGGCTTCAAGCCTAATCTCATCGAGTTCTTGAAGTTGGATCAAACGTCTCTCTTGTGCCGACTTGAGGTCGAAATTTAGGAGCTTCATGGCCCACATGGCCTTGTACTCAAGCTCGAGCGGTAAGTGGCATGACTTCCCATAGAGAAGATTGAACGGTGTAGTCCCAATAGGCGTTTTGAACACCGTCCGGTATTCCCACAATGCATCGTCTAACTTCTTGGCCCAATCCTTCCTCGAACTACCCACGGTTTTCTCTAGAATGGCCTTGATTTGGCGGTTTGAGAACTCCACTTGGCCGCTTGTTTGAGGGTGATATGGTGTGGCCACTTTATGCTTAACCCCGTGCTTCTTGAGTAGACTTTCGAAGACCTTGTTGATGAAGTGGCTTCCTCCATCACTAATTATGACCCTTGGCACCCCAAAACGTGGAAAGATGATGGACTTGAAGAGCTTTAGGACCACCTTAGCGTCATTTGTCGGGCTAGCGATCGCCTTGACCCATTTAGATACATAGTCCACCGCTACCAAAATATATTGGTTTCCATATGAAGACAGGAACGGTCCCATGAAGTCAATGCCCCAAACGTCAAAAATTTCAACCTCAAGAATAGGATTTTGAGGCATCTCATCTCTCCTAGCAATGTTCCCTTTTCTTTGGCACGCATCACAAGCGGAGACAAAAGGATGAGCGTCTTTAAACAAACTAGGCCACCAAAAACCGGATTGGAGGACCTTTGTCGCCGTTTTTAAGGAAGCAAAATGACCTCCATAGGCCGAGCCATGGCAATGGAACAAGATCCCGTTCATTTCTTCTTCCGCCACACATCTTCGATATAAGCCATCCGAACACAACTTGTACAAGAACGGCTCATCCCAATAGTATCTCGTTACGTCATGAAAGAACTTCTTCTTCTTGTAGCCTTCCAAGTTGGGCGGCTCTCTTCCACAAGCTAAGTAGTTCACCAAATCCGCAAACCATGGTAGTTTCTCCTCTTGCAATCCACTTGCACTCTGAAGACTCTTCACGGCCTCTACCCCCTTTCCTCAAGACGTTCACCAACATAAGACTTTCTTCGGAAAGTTTGTCGTCTATTGGAACAAGGTCTTCAATTCTCAACCTAGACAAGTGGTCCGCTACCCCATTTTCAATACCCTTCTTGTCTACAATCTCCATGTCAAATTCTTGCAAGAGCAAAATCCACCGGAGGAGAAGTCTTGGCTTGGTGTCTTTCTTGGCGTGTATGTACCTTAAAGCCGCATGATCCGTGTAGACTATGATCTTGGAGCCAACCACATAAGAGCTGAATTTCTCCATAGAAAATACCACTGCCAACAACTCCTTTTCCGTCGTCGCATACCTTGCTTGAGTATCGTCCAATGTCCTACTTGCATAGTAGATGACATTAACCTTCTTTTCCTTCTTTTGGCCTAAAACCGCTCCAACCGCAAAGTCACTTGCGTCACACATGATCTCGAACGGTAGATCCCAATCCAGAGCTTGAACAATTGGAGGACTAACCAAAGCCTTCTTGATCTCCAAAAACGCCTCTAAGCACTCCTCATCAAGGTTAAACTCAATGTCTTTGCAAAGGAGCCTCGTGAGAGGCCTTGTGATCTTTGAAAAATCCTTGATGAAGCGACGGTAGAAACCCGCGTGACCCAAGAAACTTCGGACATCTTTCACCGTCCTTGGCGGTTCCAAACTCACCATGACCTCAATCTTGGCCTTGTCCACCTCAATACCCCTTTCCGATATCTTGTGTCCTAGCACGATGCCTTCCCGCACCATAAAGTGGCATTTTTCCCAATTTAGCACCAAGTTTGTCTCCTCGCACCTTTTTAGCACCCTACAAAGCTTAGACAAATAGGAAAAGAACGAGGAACCATAGACCGAGAAGTCATCCATGAAGACCTCGACCATCTCCTCAATTAGATCCGAGAATATCGACATCATGCACCTTTGAAATGTGGCGGGTGCGTTACATAGTCCAAACGGCATCCTTCGATAAGCAAATGTGCCATAAGGACATGTAAATGTCGTTCGGGTGAATGGGGATTTGAAAGAATCCCGAATAACCATCTAAAAAGCAATAGAACGGGTGATTAGCAAGTCTCTCAAGCATTTGGTCTATGAATGGTAAGGGAAAATGATTCTTCCTAGATGCGGAGTTAAGCTTACGGTAATCAATACACATTCTATGCCCCGTAATTGTCTTAGTAGGTATGGATTCATTCTTTTCGTTCTTTACCACGGTCATCCCGCCCTTTTTGGGAACCATGCACCGGGGAAACCCATGTTCTATCCGAGATCGGATATATGATCCCCGCATCGAGAAGTTTGAGGACCTCCTTTTTAACTACCTCTTTCAAGTTCGTGTTTAACCGTCTTTGGTGTTCTATGGAGGTCGTCGACTCATCCTCAAGGTGTATGCGGTGAGTGCAAAGCGTAGGAGATATGCCCTTGATATCGTCAAGCGAATATCCTATGGCTCTCCTATACTTCCGCAACTCGTGCAATAAGGCGGATAACTCGTTCTCATCTAAGTTTTCATTAACTATGACCGGGTATGACTCGTTAGGACCTAAGAAAGTGTACCTTAGCCCAACGGGAAGTTGCTTGAGGTCCACCTTAGGTGCTTTGAGCTCGCTCCAATCGTCATCCGTGCTAGACTTACCATTGCTAGCTCCTCCCGCGTTCTCACCATGCCCCACTTTCAAAGCAAAGCTTTCTTGTACCAATCCCAACGTAGAACCGTCTTCACATTTAGTCACTTGACTACCCAACTCAAGGAATGGGGTTTCTCTATCAACCGGCTTGTGTGAGTCCAAAAATACCTCATACCCTTCGCTTGCTTCACTCAAATACCCATGCTTCCCATGCTCTTGTGTCAAAACCACTTGCAACCCATCTTCAAGACTAATCTCTTCAAGTAGCTCATCCGCGAGCTCATCCATCGTCTCAATGTAGAAGCATTGACCGTCAATTGTAGGCTTCTTCATAACATTGTTGATGTTGAACTCAAGAACTTCATCCTTGCCTAAATGCAAATCAATCTTCCCTTTCCTTACGTCGATGATAGCTCCCGCGGTTGCTAAAAACGGCCTCCCAAAAATGAGTGGATCTTTAGGCTCTTCATCCATCTCAAGCACAACAAAGTCCGTCGGGACAATGAAGTCTCTAACCATGATTGGTAGGTCTTCAAGCAACCCAATTGGCACTCTCATGCTTCTATCCGCCAAGATCAAAGAGATGTTACAAGCCTTATACTTTGTGAAGCCCAATCTCTTAGCAACCGAGAATGGCATGAGACTCACACTAGCCCCTAGATCACAAAGGCAATTGTTGAATGCTAGCGGGCCTAGAGCACAAGGAAGAGTGAAAGAACCGGAATCTCCAAGTTTCTCGGGTACCATCTTCTTTTGGATGATGGCGCTACATTCATGAGTCAAGATCACCATAGACTCCATCTCCTTGGCTCTTTCCTTTACGGCGTCTTTGATAAACTTGGCATATTGCGGCACAAGCAAGAACGCATCTACCAAAGGCATAGTAAGCTCCACCTTCTCCATTTGCCTATCGAACACTGCCTTGTACTTCTCCAATAGTTGTTTCTTGAAACGTCCTGGAAAAGGAAGTTTAGGCACATATGGCGGTTGAACGAACAACGTTTCCTTCTTCTTGGGCTTCTCCTTGGTCCCCTCTTGGATCTCAACTCCTTTACCCTTGTCTTCATTACCCAAACTCCTATCTTCGACCACTACATCCTCGGTTTCAAGCGTCTCCCCCCCAACTTGGACATCGATGTCCTCATCGACTTTTGTGGCTTCTCTAGGGGGAAGTTCCTTGCCACTTTGAAGTGTAATGGCGTTCGCATATTCCTTGGGATTGGCCTCGGGTTTGCCCGGTAATTGACCTTGTTGTCGCGATGAAGAGGCGGCTCCCGTGGATTTCATTTGCTTGACCTTGTTATTAAATGTCTCAATCTTGGAGTTGAGATCGTTGTAAGAGCAATCTACGCGTGAGTTGATCTCTGCTTGTCCCTTAAGAAGTTGTTGGAACATTGTATTCAAGTCAAGCTCTTGCGGTTTAGACGTAGTTGCTTGACCTTGAGGGACAAAACCTTGTTGGAAACCCGAAGGATCCGTGAAGGGTGCCTTAGCTTGAAACCCGCCTTGATTCCCTTGGTAAGTGTTCTTCGGAATGTAGCCTTGGTTGTTGGAACCTTGACCTTGTTGTTGAGAAGTGAAGTTCCTTTGTTGACCACCTTGATTCCCTTGGTGTTATTGAGGATACACTTGATCTTGTGGATTCTCCACATTTGGGTTCCGATATGAAAAGTTAGGGTGGTTACGGTAGTTGTTGTTGAATCCACCCCGTTGGAAACCGCCTTGGTTGCCCACATAATTTACTTCCTCTTGTGTAGCCTCATCCACAACCTCATCATTTTAACCTTGGTTGTCCTCGTTGTCCCCAACAAAATGAACATGCTTTTGAGATGAATGGAGTAGCTTGTCAATCTTATCATTGAGGCTCTTTAATTCCTTGGCCCTCTTTTGCTCATCAATGTCACTATTGGTTCGTGTGGCGCGGTCATAGTCGTCACCATAAGTGCCGTCGCTTTGAGCAAGGTTTTAGACTAGCTCCATTGCGGCGTCGACTTGTTTGGCATAGAAATTTCCGTTAGATGCGGTGTCCAAGAGCATCCTTATCTTTGGTAAGGCACCACTGTATAGCGTACTCAAGAGTGAGGCATCCGAGAATCCGTGGTGTGGACATTGGGTAGTGTTGCTTTTAAATCTCTCCCAAGCTTCATTAAAGGACTCATGGTTCCGTTGAGTGAAACTAGAGATCTCGTTACGTAGCTTTGCGGTTCTTGAAGGGGAGAAGATTTTGGCGAGAAACGCTCTTTTGCAATCATCCTAAGTGGTGATCGAACCTTGAGGAAGGCTTTTCTCCCATTAATGAGCCTTGTCACCGAGGGAGAAGGGGAAAAGTCTCAACTTGAAGCTATCCTCCGATACACCGTTCATTTTCATTAAACTGCATATTCGATCGAATTGATCGATGTGGTGAAGAGGATCTTCCATGGCCAAACCGTGAAACTTGTTGTTTTGCCCCATGTTAATCAAAGCGGCTTTGACCTCGAAGTTGTTGTTCTCGACCGGAGGAGCTTGGATCCCTTGACGATTCCGGTGAGCATTCGCGGCATCACCCGCGCCAACGACGTTTTAAGATCTAGGAGGGTGGTTTGGAGCTCTCACCTTATGGGCGGGTAGGTTGGGGTTTTGGCTGTTCCCTCCTTGGCCATGGTGGTTTCCATTACCACCTTGCCTTTGGTGAGGAAGGTTGTCCACATTGTCATGAACGTTCCCAAGTGGAACCTCTTCGAAGTTCTCCATGTTGTCTTCGACTTGATGTTGTCTCACACGTGCTTTTCTTGCTCTAACCCCGCGGTCAAATAAGTGGATGTCGTCCCGTGCTTGAACTAGGTTGTCCTTGCCTCTAGAACGGGTATGCATACACCTACAAAATCGAGAGAGAGTAATAGAAAGCGAACAAGATTAGTAACCAAAAGGAAAAGAATACTTAATCTCAAAAAGAACCTAAATCTTAATGTCGAAATCTAAACCCAATCGGCAACGGCGCCAAATTGATACAAGACTTTTTGGGTCTCTAGAGGATCAATTACTCTTTATACGAGTAGTATAAGAGGTATCGAACCAATTGAGAGATTTCAAGTCACCAAGAATACAAGGAACTAATTAAGTTAAGCTAAATAGGTGAATTGTTGAGTTTTACTAACACCCTAGCAAGATTAAGCAAACGAACAAGATGAAACAAATTAAGCAAGATGTGAATTCAAATAATGGAAGCGAATCCAAGGATGGGGTAATTGGATATAGGCTATTCCAAGTCTAATTCATGATGCTCATACACAATCAAGATTAATTTCCAAGGTTAAGATCCTAATTATGACTAATCCTTTCTCAAGTTACTAATCACCTATGCTAATCACTAATCCAAGATCAAATTCTCATTTGTGGACTCTTAATTAGCAAGCATTGAATTCAATAATCAAGATCACCTAAATAATCCCTTAGACAACTAATCTATTAGGCTAAGAAGGTTATATCTCTTAGAAAGCTCTTTTAGGCATTTCATCGAACACCTTGTGGGTGGGAAATGCCTTAAGATCAAGTTTGACTTTCTCAAGCACAATCAAGCATTAAACACTCTCTTTAAGAGTAGGAAACTAATTATCTATCCCTAAGCATCACAAATCATCCATGGGAATCAGCTAATCCTAACCCATCCCTAGATCCTACGAGACTACTCACTAATCATGATGGGTCCAACAAATCCTATGAAGAACATGTTAAATCCCATGATTAGATGATTAAATGATTAAGAAAGAAGAGTTAGAAGATAGAGATCAAAGGATTCAAAGCTTAAACTGCATAAATCAAGAAGATGTCTTTTACAAATCACTTAGAACACACTTCGAGAGGTTTTACCAAGAGAAAAAGACATATCAAGAAAATTAGGTTTTTAGGTATTTATAGTAGAGAGGGGCGAACCGGGTCGACCCGGGACAAACCGGGTACCGACCCGGTCGGGTCTGGGTCGTGCTCAGTTTTCTGGTTCAGCACTGGTTGCAACGGATCGGTGTGAATTCTTGCCACAAACCGGTGCTTAGCTTCTGTCAGCACACCGGTTTGTTGCATCGGTTTGTTGGGGTCGGTGTTAACGTTCTGAAGCTGCACACCGGACGCAACGGATCGGTGTGGGGAAGCCCTGGGTCGGATCTTAGCCTCTGGCCCCACACCGGTTTGTTGCACCGGTCGGATGTGAGCGGTGTAGACGTGTGGATCGGCGGTCAGTCAGACACTCTAGATGTAATCGTCCATATCTCTTCAACCGTTCATCCGAATGACCTGATTTCACCTCCTGCGGCAAGGTGACTCTTCCTTCTACAACTCTCATGAACATACCCACAGCCAAATCCGACCGTATGCCCTTTGTCCAGCCTGTTCTTTCGGGCACTTGGTGTGACCCCTACATCTCCTTTTTGGTCCATAAATCCAATTGTTTCCATGAGCTTCCAAACTACCTAAAACACACTCCGAAACATGCAAACACACCCTAGGACCTAGTATGAACACTCTAAACTCTAAATGAGACAAAACAATTAAGAAATGCTATGAAACTATATGCACATGAGGTGAAAACTAAGATAAATGAATGCATCAAGAGGATAAAATATGAGGATATCACTATTCTTACGAATCTTTGCACCAACCAACCTATAGATCCAATCCCCTTTTCCCTTCTCCTTGTTTATCTTTTCCATTCCACAATACCAATCCAAAAAAAACCATTCACCAAATTTCCAAATCGTCCCCCATATTGAACCAAGAATCACCAACCTAGCTAGCCTACTCCTAGATTAATCTGTGATGATGGAGCTAAATCTACATGAGAATTCCTCATTGTCGCCCTAAACCTAACAATTTTTGCCAAATTTGCTCGAAAGAAGGCCTCACCAATCACACACGAATATCAATGGCTAGAAAAAATGTTGAGGTCAAGGTAGGGGAAACCATTCCAATGATGGGATATGGCTACTTGGATAAACAAGAGTGGTGAAAGGGAAAATATTATCCAAGTATGTATGAAGTGATCCACGAATCCATCCAAAAATGCATAAACACAATAATTACAGGTCAAAATTAAGGTTGTCACTTAGATGGGGTTGAATTCAAGTCAAGGTTTGCTTCAATCAAGGCAAGAACAATAAGACATGAGATCAAGGCATGGTTCGTTCTTAATTTCTACACGAGATCAAAGCAAGTAACTAGCAACAATGGCATTGGACTAAGCTCTTAATATGGTACTTTACAAGGAAAAATCTGTCATTGCTCCTAATGCTCATGCAAAGCTACCTTATATGCTATGCATATAGACTCGATCCTATATGGAATGCACAAAAGTTCAAAAATTTTCAAATTTATTGAAAATGCATGATATGCATGAGACTCAAGATGCAAAAGGCAAAATAAGATCACAAAACACATGATTAGACACCGGTCCCTCCCCCAAACTTAAATCACAACGTCTCGGTGTGAAAGAAGATCAAGAGAGAGACCAAAAACGAAAGATAAAAATGCAAAGAGACTCAAAAGGAAAGAGTTACTTACAAATGAGGAGTGAGACTAGATGAATGGAGATGAATGAAGATCTTTCGACATCTACACCAATGTGCCTTGCCACGACCTTGCTACCATCAAGAACCTTGCAACCACCCAACAAAAGATCAAAAAGAACAAGAAAGCATAAAAAGACATAAAAGGAAACTATGTACAATGATAAGCTTGGGGTGTCTCCCAAGAGTACTTTGTTTAAAGTCATTAAGTTTGACTTTCGTTACCATTTTAAGCGGGTGAGAGAGAAGTGTGAGCACTCCATGGTGGATCTTTGAGCTCGAGCTTGAGCACCTTGCTCATGACCTCTTCATGACCGGCGTCCCCTTTCTCTTTGAACTCGGGTGTGAGGATCGCCTTGACCGAGGCACTTGATCTTGTACTCAATCACTCCATCCTTGTGCTTCCAAGGAGTGAGAGTCATCATAGAAGGCTGGCTTGGCTCGGACCTAGACCCATGAAGCTTGCTTGATATGTTTCCCATCTTAGCCTTGGCTTTTGTCTTCTTCTTTGCACCCTTGCTACCCTCAACATCATTCTCCATTGTGGTGGGAGGAAGCGGTACCAAACAAGCTATATCAACTTTCGGAGCTTCCTTGTCATTACCATAACCCAAATCTTTTCTCTCAAGAGACTTCTCTTCCTCTTCATAGACTTTTGGCGGTGGAGCTTCTTCAACCATCTCACATCTACCCACATACCTCGCTTCTTCTTCACAAAACTCATCATCCTTTATGGTAATTGCGCAACAAAGCTTATTGGAAGAAGTCCTCATTGGGTAATATACCTTATCATCCACATTCAAGAGAACTACCCTTTGATCTTTGAAATCCATTCTAGCGCCGGTGGTAAGTGGGAATGGGGTTCCAAGGAGAAGTGGGAGCTTGTTGGTCTTCTTCATCTCTATGACAATGAAGTCCATTGGGACTATGCAATCCCCAACCTTAAGCGGATAATCTTCAAGAAGATCAAGTGGTTTCCGTGAAGAAGAGTCTCCAAAGGTGATAGGTGATGGGTGAGATGTGAGGTTTCTTATCCCTAGACTCTTGAACATCTCATGGGACATGACATTCACACTTGAACCGGAGTCACACAAAGCATCCTCAATCTCCAAATCTCCAAGAGAGCAAGCTATAGAGAATTTACCGGGATTACCAAGCTTGGGGAGAGACTTAGGCTTGATCCTAGTTGTGCTTGGTGAATCAATGCAATCAACACTACCCTTGTCTTCAACCATGGTCACGTCATCATCATTCTCAAGGGTTACTCCCCCACCTTGTTCCTCAATGTCCATATTGAGCTTCAAAGGAACATCTCTAGGGGAAAGTACTTCGACATGTGAACCATAAAGTAGATACTCAATTTCTCTAATGGCGGCTTCATGATCATCAATGGGACGTGATTCATTTGAGAAGATGGCATTGCAATACTCCTTTGAGGTTTGTATGGCTTTCCCGTTTGAAGAACTTTGTTGCACTTTGTCTCCATTGGCTCCCTTGGTCTCCATTTGTTGCACTTTTGAACTCAATGCCTCAAGCTTCTTGTGAAGATCATTGTATGAGCAAGCTACTTTGGTATTTATTTCCTCCATCTTCTTGCTCATATCCAATGCTCCACTAGCTTGTCCTTGTAATATTTGTTGAAGCACGTTCTTCATTTCAAGGTCTTGAGACATGGAGTTGTTACCTTGAGTTGGTGGGACGAAAGTTGTTCTTGGGAGCATAGCTTTGTTGGTGATTAATGGGGGCTTGACCTTGGTTGCCATAATTGTTGTTGAAACCTCTTTGATAGCCACCATTATTACCAACATAATGCACTTCCTCTTGGTGTTCTACACAATCTCCCACATGGTTCACTTGCCTTTGTGTGGCTTCCAAGACCTTGTCTAATTTCTCATTAAGGGCTTTAATCTCTTTGGTTATTCGTTGCTCCTCAAAATCGCTTGTGGTCCTTGTAGACCGATCATACTCATCGCCATATGTTTCATCACTCAAAGCAAGGTTCTCAACCAACTCCATTGCTTCATTCACGTTCTTGGCTAAGAAGTTTCTATTAGACGCGGTATCAAGCAACATAAGGATCTTAGGAAGTGCTCCACGGTAGAGTGTGCTCAAGAGGGAAGCATCCGAGAATCCATGATGAGGGCATTGCGTTGTATAGCCCCTAAACCGCTCCCATGCTTCATTGAAGCTCTCATTTGCCCTTTGTGTGAAGCTTGAGATTTCATTTCTAATCTTGGCTGTTCTTGAATGGGAGAAGCATTGGTCCCATGAAGTGATGGAACCTTGGGGAAGTTTCTTTTCCCATTGTCGTGCCTTGTCCCCAAGAGAGAATGGGAACAACCTCAACTTGAAGCTATCCTCAGATACTCCGTTCATCTTTGTCAATCCACAAATCCGGTCGAAGTAATCTAAGTGGTCAAGTGGATTTTCTACCGCCAAGCCATGGAATTTGTTACCTTGCACCATTGATATTCTCATATTTTACTCGTTTTAACATGCATTCTACTTAGCGTTTTGAGTCACATGCATGCA
>PKMM01007927.1:1183406-1402124 GCA_002933915.1 Eutrema heterophyllum | reverse complement strand
AAAAATATTTGTATCTCTCCAGTCATTATTACCAACATGTGTGCTATTTAAGTAACTCTCCCTTAAAAGAAAATAAATTTTGTGTCCAACCAGAAAAAAGCGCAAATAAACCTATTTTTATCCCGGATAACTCATATTATTTTCATTTTATTCCGTTGTCAAACATATATTTTTGGTTCAATAACGTTGAAAATTTCCAAAAAAGATTTTGTTTGATTTTCTCTTCGTCCCCGATCTGCTTCGTTCCAAGAAAATATTTGAAGGGATCATCAGAGTAATTTCACCATTGAGATTATCCAGAAAACAATCGAAATCGAAATCAAATGGAAGGTTACAAAGAGATTAAAGGAGATCGCTTCGCGATGTCTATGATAAGATTTCGATATGGTTTCAGAATTATTGCAACGAGATTTGCAAGTGAGTCGTTCTACTTAAGAATCCCGACAACAAAATTTTCTCAGAACATTCACGTTCTTGGTGAAATACTGTTGGTGGGTTTTGGTTTAAGGACTTATCTTTGGGAAATCGAGATTGTGTCTCTGTGATTTCAGATTTCAATCGGATAGTTGTGAGTTATATAAACTCTTAAGTATTCAATAAACTGCAATTTGGTACTTTTTCGTCTCTGGTCTTTAGCGATAATTTGAATCAAATTTTGGTGGATGCAGTCATGTGTTTCAGTGTTTGATTTAGGGTTTCACTGTCTGATTTCTGGAAAGGTTTTTGATCTCGAGATTTAATTTTGTTAACGGGTGAAGATTTCTATTTCTTCTTGTCTCCATGTCTGCGTTTTGTCTCTCTCTGTGTGTAGTCTACTTATGGCATTTGTCTGGTCTTCGATTCTTCTGCGTTTTAAAACTCAGATTTTCTTTTCAGAACCTATTGTTCCATGTTTTTTGAAATTTTCATATTTTTGGTTTCTCAATTCGTATTCTTCTTTGTAGTTTTGGTGATGTCTGATGCTCAAAGTGGCCATGCTTTAGCCATTGAACGTTTTGCTATATGACTGTTGGTTACTTTTGGAAAGTCTATTTTGTTCTTCTCCAATCAAGGCTCAATAAACACTACGTTAATCTTTTGTCACGGGTAAACCTTAATCTTCTTGAATCCAACCCACACAAACCAAACTATTTTTTAGTCCTCTCTTTCTCTGCTTCATTTCTTTATCACAAGACGTTGATTCAGAAGTATTAATAACAAATCTTCTTAAGTGTGTTTCATTTATTTTGTGGTAATTTGTCTCCACTTTAAGCTAAGTTTTGTGATCATTCTTGGTGTCCTGAGGTTTTTTATGATATGAATATTTGTTATCAGAAAACAAGTAAAAGGACTCATCAGGGAAGTTGCAGGTTTTGGTCTCTATGAGAAGAGGATCATTGAGCTTTTGAAGGTCGGTACAAGCGAACTCTCAAAGTTTCGAAGAAAAAGTTGGGCTCACAAGAGATCCAAGAGAACCTTTGTCTTTGTGAAGACGAGGTTGAATACCATCTTTCTGAGGTTTTGGACTCTGTTAAGAGAAAAATGGAATGCGTTTCTTTTCCTGGAGAGCCACCGGGGATTGTTGTTTGGCAGGCTCCTTTTTTTAGATCAAGTAATGTATATGCTTGAAATAACACAGTGCTAAAAAATGGTATTCTACACAGTTGCAAGAAGTCATACAATTAGATTTTAGTTTCATTTTAACAATCACCTAAGGTTACACTTCTAAACACTTGATCATCTATTAAGCTTTTTTTTTTTTAAATGGTGGGATTAACAACACTTGAAAATATCATGTCTACTCATAAGAATGGATTGCAACACTTGAAAATAATATATACAAATTATGGACAACCAATATGTACACTATATAAATGCCAACTGATGTCCATATCGAATTCCGTTAATGCTACCGCCAAATAAATATTGTACAACAAATCAACAAAATATTATTTTCTCTTTAAAAATTTAAGAAAATTACAAATCAACATATTTGAATGAATAACACTTAAATTATATATTATTTTTCATTTCACATTTTATATATTACAAAAATTAATGTACAAAAAGCTCTCTGATTTTTGTTTCAAATTATTATTATTATAATAAAGACATAAATAAAATAATATTATTTGGGGGAATTAGGTTTTTAGACAAATATACGGGTCGGGTTTTAAGAAATCGGTTTTTTTTGTTTAGTTTTGTGGTTTTGTGGTTTGGTATCTAGTTTAGATCAAAAACCATTAAAACCGACATATGTGGGTATATACGTTTAGAACTTTTTTCGGGGGATATAGGTTTTTAACTTTGTTTTCGTGGGGATTTGAAACGGGGTCATAGTTTGGGAGACATATGAGAATATGCGATACTTCTTGTGGGAAAATAGATCGTTTTCTTATACTATTTTATTTGAAAAAAGATAATTCATATAGAAAATAATGGTCATAATTTAAATATAAAATATTTATGATAAATTGTAGGTGTAAATGATATGATATTTATGTTGATTATATAAAATATTTATGATTATGCTTTATTCGCAAATTAATAACAAAACAATAGATAAGAGTCCGAATGGATAATTTAGGTATTAAAAATATAGATTTAAAATAAAATATATAACGAAACGGTTCAGAAAATTTGAGTAGCTAAAATCACTAATTGTGAGTCATACGTGTCATACCAAAAATATATTTTTCCATACAAAATAGAAAACATAAAAAAAAAACAAATAAAAATTGTCGAATGCGCTCATTGTGGATTAAAATTTTAGAAAAATATATAATATATTATATACCAAAAATAAAACTGTCAACACATCTCAAACTTTTACATCCACAAAATNGTGCATATTAGAGTTATGTTTTCAAGATTATAAGTTTTTGCGGGTTAGCCCGAATAATATTTTAGTTCACTGCAAAACGGGTTAAATAGACAAATTATTACAAATCGACAGCTTTAGCTATAATCATTAGTTAAAAATTCAGATAAAAGCAATTCTCTTAAATTCAAAACAATTTCTTTAAAAAAAATTACCTCACACTATAATTAGTGCAGGTTAAGTCCTAGTTTCTTACAAATGAAAACCCTTTCAAGAAAGACAATTATAATATGCATAAATGATCGTTTTAAGATAAATGGGAAAACGATCTATTTTCCCTTAAAAATTTCATATAATAACAGATCTTTTCAGAGTTTGAGTCTAGTTCTATTTCTTTACCTAATCAAAATTCGAAACTTATTTCTCAACAAAATCAAAGTTCAAAACATATTTGCTCACCAATATAGATTTTATTGGTTTATAACCTAAACCGAAACCAAACCACCTAACCCAACACTAAACCAAATTGAAAACACATATTTAAACATGACACTAAACCAAAATACGTTTGTTTTGCAAATTAGCCCCTTAGATTTATGATTTTGATACATTGGCGCACAAAGTTAATGGTGATACAAATTAGCCCCCTAGTCTTCTTCCCCGACCACAACTCCTCAGCCGTCGACAACAACAACAACCACCTTCCTTCTTCTTCTCCGGCAACCACGAATCTCTTCCGCTCCAGATCGAGAACGTCTTCTCCTTTCCAAAGCCCAATCCACCATATTCATCTGCATCCTCCTCCTCTTCCTCACCCTATTCCTCTTCACTCTCTCCACCTTCGAACCTTCCTCTAGTTTTCCCGCCGTTTCTCCCCGTTCACACCGTCGATTCTCCTCAATCGCGATGTTGGCTTCGAGATTCGCTGAGTTGATCGAGGAAGAGCCACGGCACGATGCAATCCTCGTGGAAAATGTGCTTACACGGCATCTCACGCGCCTCCGTCTCCGGCTCGAAAACCTCGGTGTAGACAGCGCAATTCGCCTCCTTCCGCACCTATAAGGCAATCCGAGATTCGACAACCAAAACCAAAATTAAACCCAAGAACAACCAAACCCGACCCGCAAGAAAACCCGACCCACAAAGAAGAAGGCAAGAAGGAGATAATCAAATTCGACGATTCTGAACTCGCCGTCGAGTAGATTCAGTCCCCGGACATCGAATTTCAATACATAAACCGTTTTCTCTTTCGTTAATAATAAAAAAAAATCGGACACCATGAAGCTCGAAGATCTTGTCGAATCCGATTTTGATTTTCCTGAGCAATGTCGATATGTTGAAGAAGATCTCCGAGAGAGACGAAATCTCGATGACCCAATTTGATTCATTTAGAGCCCAATACAGTGATTGTGTTGTAAATGAGTTTCCAGCAACCTCTGATCTTGTCTAGCTCTCCGGTTGGATTCCAACATTCCAAAAGCTCCACCAGACGCTTGATCTCTGCTTTTTTATTCGATTTAAGTCTGAAAATCCCTCTATTGATCCCTTGTGTTGTGGTTCATTTTGGGAGGAAGCGGATCTTTGTTCTGTGACTTTCCGATGAACATGGGTCTGAGAGGAAATGGGGTTGTCAATAAAACTCATCGGTTTATGTTTGGTTTTTAGTTTAGTTTGTTGGTTCCGGTTGTAATTCGGTTAAGTTTGGTTTTCTTTGGTGTTTGGTTTGTTAACACTAGATCGGTATACAGTAAACCGAATGAAATTGTGGTCCGTGGGCAAATATGTTTTGAACTTTGATTTCGTGGGCAAATACGTTTCAAATTTTGATTTCGTGGGGAAATAGCATTCAAACTTTAAATGATGGGGAAATAGCACTAAGATTAAACTTTGTGGAGATATGTTATTATATGAAACTTTTCACGGGAAAATAGATCGTCTTCCCTATGACTAACATTTAAACTAAAATACAATTAAACGTGCCAAACCCGTATTGTATCGTGTTATGTTTTGCTTAAGGCTGTTGAGAAAACTTTCGGTGACTCAACTGTTCTCGCCGCAACGTATCGAAGCCACCAAAGATCTGCGGATGAAGGCGGTGAAAGAGCTTGTGATCTTCATAAGTGAAAGCTGTAGGAACGCAATTCTACAATAGGGCAAACTGATATTTGCAAAGTGAATTACATAAATAAATTGATAAACATAATATTAAAATGATACAAGAAAATAGGAATTTAAGAAGAACGGATTTGCAGAGGCGGGACGCTTTTTCTTTAATTCTGAAAACGTCATGTAGTGTGACGGTTGTATGGCGTTCCGAATCCCAGGATACAACTGCATTTTTCTTATGATTCGCATCACCCAAAATCATAAACTTTCGAACCATTTTTATGTGTTGTAATCTCATAGAAAAATGAAATAAAAAAAACTAAGAGAGGAAGATGAAGGGGATAATGAACAACTTTTGCTGCCACAAGAATGAGAGAGACAGTCCCAAGAGCGGTTTACGCTTTCCCCTTCCGAGGCTTCTGGTCCAATATCTCCATAGGACTGGTCTTTGTTTATCAACTCACTCCAAGTTTCGTCCGTCATATACTAAGCTTCATTGATGTGGCATACAACTCCCGAATTTCTTTGAGTGTGGAAGATATCTTCTGATTAGGCTCTGCATCGCCCAACGCCGTTCGTGCTGGTGTTCTGACCTTTACGCCTTACGAGAATCGTGATATCGACTTTGACATTCCAAAGGCGGATGGTGTCTGGTGGGAAGATTAGTTTTATTTTCGAGTCAACGATTCTTATGTGACTCGCCTCCTCTTTTTACCAGCTGGGAAAAAAGTTAAAGTTTCACCTTGGTGATTTGTCTTTTGCTGATTCCGCCTGTTTTTGACGTGGTCTAACCGTTTCTTCGCTCTTCTAGTATTAGATCGTCTCCCACCCGAATTCGAACAATTTTGGGCTTCATTTAAGAAAATCCGCTCCGATCCTAAACATTGGGATGACCTCGCTGGAGGAGTTTTGGGTTCTTGATCGAGAGAGGTCGACTTCTAGTCTTTGCTGCTTCTTCGGAAGGTTTTGGTTTTTCCTCTGTTTCTTTGCTTTCGAGATGCTTTTTTGGTTCTTTTCTTCTCTTTATTTCTTTCCTTTTGATTTTCTAAGGAGGTTGTCTTGCTCGTGACATCCCTTGGACTTGCTCCGATTTCCGGGCTGAGCGGCTAAGGATCTTGACTAGTCCTCCTTCGGATCAATCATCAGCTCTTTAAGACGGCCCTGCTTCCCCAAAACGCCACTATAGGGGGGGAGTCTCAGGGTGAGTCGTCGTGCGCGAGTTCTTCTGAGATAAAGATCAATCCTAGTCGAGAACCTCGTTCCTTCTCTGCTTTTGTTCGGACCGAGCCATCTTGGTGGCTTTCAAGGGTTCGAGACCAGTTCGGTTGCTATGTTTTTGACCGCGAGCGGGAAAATGCCGACTCCGAGGTTAGTGAAATTTATCGGGATGCTCTCTATATCTTTTTTTTTTTTTAGTTACTTCTTCTCGACTTGGTTTGCTCGCTTCCCCAGTCCACCCTTGTTGCGGCCAATGGTTCTAATGTACGGGATGATCAGGAAGACGTAACGAAATATGACTCTGCGGTCGAGGTGCAATCTTCCGAGCTAATGGAGATTTGGAGGGTCTTAAATGAAGAAATTTACCTTTTCCCTTCTTTTGAACAATAGTGATTTGGACTTTGTAACTCACTTTTTTATTTTGAAATATATTTTTCTTTGAACATGAATCTTTCTTCGTAGTGATAATTCCGTCCGTTCTATTCCCTTTTTATCGTAGTATAAGGTGAGGAGATGAAATGGTTTCAAAGATTTTTATTCCCTTTTGTCGTAGCATGAGGTGGGGGTATGAATTAGTCGTTCTGCTTCTTTTTACCTTAGTATGAAGTGAGAATGCTAAATTAGTTCTATTCCCTTTTGTTGTAGTGTGAGGTGAGAACATGAAATGATTTTTGGCCGTTCTGCTTCCTTTTACCGTAGTAAGAGGTGAGAACATGGGCCAAGCTGGTTTTTCTTCTACTCCCTCTTGCCATAGCATGAGGTGAGATCTCCGGAATGATTAGATCATTTGTTCCCTTTTACCGTAGTATGAGGGGAGAGTCGCTGTTTATTGGGTTTTCATTTTTTACCCTTGTGTCGGATTGAACCGCGCTAAAATGGTGGGTCCTCTTTTCATGTCGTTTAATTTTCATCGTGTCATGTGGGGTCATCCAGTATTGGTGGTTTTGACTCCGAATGGTAAATGACTTTTGGGAAGGTGGAGAGTCTCTTTTTGCATTCAATGTTTTTCTGTTTCCGAGAGACCTTTCGGGTCGACTTACCCGTGTAGTTAAGGTAAATAAGTTTTCCTTTCTTCTTTAGTTTTTTCACATGTTCTTCTCTGAGATAGAGTTCTTCTCTTATCTCCTTGCCGATGACTTCTCATCTTTTGGTTTAGATGATAGATCTTATGGAGTTACTTTTGGATCCGTTCGTATTGGTTTTGAGGTTAACACCACGATGTCTTCGGATCCTGGTTTGAAGGTTTTCCTGTCAAAAGCAGATCTCGAACATGAGGTTACGTTTTTTCCTATCTTCTTTATATATATTACTTGTTTTGTCATCCTTTCCTGGATTGTTCCTTCTTTTTTTTCAGCCATTCAGAGTACTCATGGAGAAGATCTCCTTTAGTGGGGTGTGGAAAAAAAAACAGAGGAGCAACTGACCTTGATCCGAATAGCATATGCTATTCTCTTAGGCGGTTTCGTCCTCTTGAAGAAGAAATAGAGAGAGGAGTCTTTCGAGATGTTCTTCTCATCCAATTTTTCCATTCTCTTCATTGAGAAAATCGGCTCTCTATGAGCTGAATGAGTATGAGAGATTTGGCAAGGTTCAAAATGAGTGTTCATCTCCTTTCATTATGGATCTCGTGGAGAAGAGGCATTCATCTTCCATCGCCGGATCGCAAAAGGGGATGACTTCCTTTCTACTCGTTTCACCTAAGTCATGTTCCTACCTTGGCAAGACACAAAATATAGAGACGTTTGTTGTTGTAATAGTTTAGTAATTTGATTTGTACATGGCGTTGGAGCCTTCTTTTATCTTCGATGAATAAAGAGCTTTGTTTCCAATTTCCTCTTGGTCTGTTTAAATAAAGGATCTTGACTTTGGAAACTTTTCCTATCTTCTTTGATCAAAAGAAAACGTCCTCAAGTTTTGTTTTGATTCTATTGAGTACTAAGGCGCTCTTCGAGCCCTCCTGTGAATTATTGGATTTGTACTCCGAGATCGTTCTTTATTCTCTTGCACAAAGAGTTAATCTTCGAGCCCCTTTTCATAAAAGAATTGTATCCCGAAATCTCTCTTCATTCTTTTGAACAAAGAGTTAGTCTTCGAGCTCCCTTCGTTTTGATATACAAAGGTTTGCTTTGAAGTTTAGCAGTTGTACTTGACTTCACAAGTTGCCTATGTACCCATTTCTGGATTAAGCTACTTCGTAATTCATTTATCTCCCTTAGCCATTTTGGGGTATTATTGCTTAGCCATTATATGGCTGTTTGTCTGCAGAATAAATCCACAGGGTATAGGTTTCGTCAATTCTTCAAATGAATTGACTTCATCTTTTTCATGACCCTTACTTCTTCCGAAGTCGAGAATTTAACACACTGTGATAAGTTGAAGGTACTGCCCTCATCAAATTCAGCCAAGGCGTTCCCAAAATAGCATTGTATGAAACTTGACAATCCACTATGGTGAAAGTCATCATCTTCATCACTCCGATTGTCGAGACCGGCAACTCGATGGTTCCAATTGAGGTCGCAACATTTCCGCTAAAACCTGTTATTGTTCATCTCGGACCTCGGAGATCCGCTTTCTCAATTCCCATTTGTTTTAGGGTCTTGACGTATGTTGTGCTCTCTATAACAATCAAGATTCGAGAGATTTCACAGTTAGCTCCAATATCAAGACTCACAGTCATGTTGTCATCTTCGGGAGCGTCCTTATCGAAACAGACCTTTTTGGAGAAGGATATTTCCACATCGGAAAATATACCTCCACCGTTTGCCTTTTCAGGGTCAGCTCACCGCTGGTGTCTCTTTATTGATTCGATTGTATCTCCAAAGAGTTTTAAAACACATATGATTAGGTTGATCCGCTTCTTCTTTTGATTATACTCTTGCTCAACTGGTTCAAGATCATCTAGATTTTCATCTTTTGATTTTGCGGATTCCGGATTATTGATCTCGACTTCGCCAAGCTTTCCTTTTGCATACATGTCAACGAGTATATCTTTTAACATGTAACATTTCAGAGTCGAGTGTCCTTACCGTTGGTGATAGTCACAATATGCTTCCTTTTCCTTGCCCAATGTGTCATCGGACTTCGGTGGTCGATCGTCACCACCTCTTTTGATTCTTTTTGAACCGCAAAGGCTTGCATTTCGCTGGATTGATTTCTTTCTCAGTGATCCCTTTTTTCACTTCGATGATCCCTTCTTTCACTTCGAGAAGCAGTTGGGATTCCCGAGGGTTGTGGTTTTGAATTCTCGTAACGTTATGCTAATGCAAGACATTCTTCTTCGGTTGTTGCAAAGCCCGCACCTCGGTGAAGTACGTCATGGATTGTGGCCGGTGTATTAACCACCAAGTCAACTCTGAATTTGGATTCATGCCACAATCCCATCTTTAAGGTCGCTAGAGTTATCTCATCATGGATGACAAGCGTTCTAGCAATTACTTCCTTAAACTTTGTGAGATATGCTCAAAGAGTCTCGGGTGGTCCTTGCGTAAAAGCCTAAAGTTCTGCTCCCGAGGCCGTCTTCTGAATAAATACAAAATATTGTTTCAAAAAACTGACTGAGAGCTGGGAGAACTATCAATAGACCGTTCTTCCAATCGAGAAAACCAATCAATGGCAGCCATGCGAGGTGATCTGCAAAGAGTTTACACATCCCAACATCTTTCTCGAACTCATTACAGTAAGCTCTTCCGACAACAATCTTAAATGCGGTTAAGTGCGATTTAGGATCCGTCTTTCCTTCATAGACTGCGAATTTCAGTTTTCCCACATCTCTGATAGGCGTGTTCTCAATCCGGATTGAGAACAGAGTTTGCTTAGTCTCTTCGACCATGAGATTGATCTCAGTATCATTATGGATTTGTGAATTTACATTTTGTAATCCTTCTTGGTTTTCTGCTAGCACCCGATGAATGTATTCAAATCCTGTTGGACCTATATTCAATCTAGGATTCTCGGTGAGTTGATCGCGATTTCCCATTATTTGCGGACCAAATTTTCCTTATTCGTTCCTCCGATCAGAATCGGGAGTTAGGACATATCTTTGATCCGAGTTTCGCTGATGCAAATTAAGTGGATCAAACGGTGGTGGTGGAGGATATGTCTTGGGATCTACCCTCTGTGGAATATATTAGCCTTGTTCGTTCCTTCGCTCGGCCTCCGGGGTCAAAATTGGCCTTTGATCCGGGTTCCGAGGATGTTGATTTATCGGAACGAAAGGAGGTGGTGGAAAAAAAGCCGACGGATCGACCCGTATTCCATCCCTCAATGGCACTTGTGCACTTCCACTTCCATGCCCTTGGTAGAACGAACCAGCTCCCAAGTGAGACACACTCGGGGATGTGGTATTATTTCTGTTGCTTCCAAGTGGCACAATAGGAGTCGGTGTTGGTGAAATACCTTGTGACATCGGTGTTGGTAAAACACCATGCGATAGAGGAACTTGTGTTCTTACCACCTCTGAGCAGAGCTCAACGAATGATTGGGTCAATGCCGGTTGATCCGAAACAAAGTTTTCAAGGTTTTGGTTCATCGCGGTTATTGCCCCTTCTAAGACCGCGGTAAGATCAGTGGTGACCCTATCCGCAACTTCACGCAATACTGCATGTTCTTCCTTGGTGGTTCTTCTGCGATGGGTTTAGACTTGCCTATCCCTCTCCTACTAGCGCCAAACTGTTGTAGCTGGAAATACAACGGTCAAAATTTGTAAATAAGAATAAACGGGAGACTTTGGTTTATCTTTTAGAAAAGAAGAACCGAGGGATTATCGAGCAATAAACAATAAGTTTGTTTCTTGATGAGAACATACAGGATCTGAGAGCTATTTAGACAAGGTTTTTGGGGGAGTAAACTGGTTTAGAATTTCGATTCTCAAGAGCGATTCACAAGAACAAAAACAAAGAAAAGACAAGTGTTTCAGCCTAGAGCTGAGTTGTAATAAGAAGTGGTGTAGAGATTTAGATTCTGGTCATCTTGCTCATTGTTCTTGTCCTTGTTTTATACTCTTTGATCGTGTTTAACGTCTTCGTTTAGTCTGCCTGATTCGCCATGAATGGTCTTTAAGTCTGAAGATCCGGGCGTTACGTCCAAGAGCTTTAGTTCACCTGTTGGAATGAGTCTTTGATCTTGTCGGGGTTGACTAACGGTTCAGCTAGGGCTAGGCGTTCGAGTCGAACTTCGGATTCGGGTCGGGTATTTTGGGTCTTCGGGTTTAGGCTCGGAGGACCCGTTCGGGTATTTAAACCATCGGGTCAGGTTCGGTTCGGTACTAATCGAGTTCGATTCAGGTTCGGGTATTTTAAAAACTTGCATTTTTTTTCAATTCAAACAAAAAAAACCTGCATTTTTCTCTCTCCTCTCTCTAACCCTCTCGAAGAGGTGACCTGCATTTTTAAAGAAGAAGAAAACTACAGGTTTGTTTAAGAAATTGGGGAAAACTGGAAATCAAGGCGAAATTCCGTCGAGAGGAATCGATACCCAAACAAACGCCTAAATAGATCTAACCTTAATCGAGAATCCGATTTAAAAAAAACCCTAGATTTGACCAAATCGAATGATGACCCTGGTTGTCGGAGGAGGTGACCTAGTGTGGCGGCGAGATGCGGGGAGGAGGTGTTTTTGGGTTGTTGGGTCTTGGCGGAGGAGGTGACCTGGTTTCTCTCCTCCCACTTGCCTTGTCGGGTTGCGAACGAACATGTGCCTATGTTGCTAAATCTTGTGTTCTTGTTTCTATTTAAGCTAACTTGCAGTGGTTGCAAGAAAAAAAAAAAAAAATTGCAGATTTCGGATTACTTCGGGTATGACTTCGGATTTCGGGTTTATTCGAACCCGACCCGATATCCGAAATACTTTGTGATAAAAACCGATAGGGTATTTTTCAATTTCGGATCGGGTTCGGGGTTAGGTTTTTCGGGTCAGGTCCGGGTTCGAATACAAAAGTCCAGTTTGGCCAGCGATCTCGATTACCCATTTGACATTGTCTAACTTTTTTGACTTCATCATTCATTTTTATCATAGATTTATTTGACTCAATTTACTGGATTGAGATTTTAAGCTCAACACTTACAATAGTTTTTAATTTCCCAATATCCAAACAAAATTTAATCTAAAAGCCAAAAAAGGTGAACGAACCCAAACCCAAATTTTGTTTGGATATTGGATATTGTTCATTAACCATATGAAATGCGAAGGACTTGTGGGGAGAGAGAGAGAGAATTTGAGTGAAGAGACGACAGAGATTTGGACATGGGGGGAGGAGAGAGATTTGGGCATGTGGAGAAAAGAAGAGGTAATAAGAGAGAAATTGGGCACGTGGGTTAATTACGCGTCGAATCGTCAGGCTTTCACCGACTCTTTGACACGCCTCTTTATCTCATTTCATCCTTTTTTTGTTTTTACTAGTTAGTTACTCTCGCTATGCCGCGGGATATATTTTGTTTAACTCGCCTAATAGTTTTGGATAATTTCATCAAAATATTTTATTTCTTTTTTTTGAAATTTTAAATTTATTAAATAAAAAAAAACCATTTACAAAATACAAATCAAAGACATTTTGTAGCATCAAAATCTCTTTCATGAGATATACGAGTCCTCTCATTTATCTAGAGAACATACTCTTCTTCTGTAGAGATTTCGCTTGGAGAAAACGTAGATGTTAGTTTTATCCGCTGATCCAAATATTAGAAATTTATCTCCTTTTCATTTTTTTTCATCATAGAAGAAGATTAATTATTTAATCGAATTTTGCATCTTCTTTACTCAAGGTATATTAGTTATCGTTTCCCTTGTGTGCTTCAATCTGATTTGCCTAAAATCTTTTTCTAAAAATATATAGTCGCATACAATTTCATCCGAAGAGAATCAACTCTAGAATGCCCAATAAGATGATATTAATTAGCCATAGAAACATGCAAATAAATAGTTGCACCGTTTACATGCCTTTCAAAACAGTAACAAATGTAACTGAAGCTAAACTTTAGTTGTCTTAAAAACACAAACTTTGATCGATCAACCAAAGTTCTCTCATAGCATAAGCAACACGAAAAGACCTCGAAGATTCCCAATCTGCAAAACTTACAAATTCCAGCAAACAAAGCAAGTTAGCGAAGAGTCTTTAGTTGCTCTAAACTTCATGAAGCTTAAGATGTGGTGATGTCTTAAGATATCGAGATACAAGGGGTTTTTTCTCATATTAATCAATATGCAAGTGTGTAATGTAAACCAATTTAATTATAACCCCTAAAAAGTATATATCGATGAAGATAAAATAAGTAAGAAACAACCATGGCTATAAGCATATTATTCAAACAATGTACTAAAATGGAAGAAGAAAGCATCAAAATGTAATCAGACGCCGAACATAAGAGAACAAGTCAGTTATATTTAAGGTTCAAAATATGAAATCATTAAAAATTCCACCGAAATATAAGTAGGAGCTTTGAAAAAAAAAGATGAAAAGCTAATCGTCAAACACATTGAAGGACTCTGTGTTAAGATGAAAACAAAAAAAAAGTGACCTAATTTTTGTCGAAATGTGTATCTGGAGTAACATTACTTGTGGTAGACAAACATTCTTGAAAAATGTAAATAAATCTCCATCTAATTTGGTAGAGAAGAGAGCTAAGCCACAAAAGCCGAACCTGCATTTAGATTCAATGCAAGCGAGTGTAAGAAATTTATCTCCTTTGGTAGAGAAGAGAGCTAAGCCACGTGGCCGACTCTTCACACATCTCCTCACCGCCTCTTGCGTGAAAGAAGGCATGACGTCATTGATGAGAGTTGCACTTTCCGATGGCCTAACCGGAGCAAACAACCCGCCGGCGACTGAGAACCGGGAAAATTGAACCAGACACAATCCACATAACGGAGAGGTGTCGAGATATGTGGAGAAAAAGCCACCGGATCGAGTTAATTTGCAGATTAAACAGTCTTCTCGCTGGATCTGTTTGGGTGATGGCGCAACAGATGGAATCGCTGCCACAGCTCCGAGAAGAATATATGAGTTTCTGACGGAGCCACCGAAAGAACAAAACCACGCAACGCCATCACAAAAGACCTGAAAAAACAAGAAGATATCCGACCAAAACCAAAGAAAAAGCAAAAGGCACGGCTCCGACAACGTGATGCGTCGGACGCCGGCAACAAAAAACGCAGATCGAAGATGCGTTGTCTTCAAGATTGAAAAGTTAGAGAGTGGTTAGAGAGGAGAGAGAATTATTAATGTGACGTGTCTAATTTTTCTAAACATTGAAAGCTGATGTGTACAAATTTAATCTGAGCTATATTAATTGAAATATTTTGATTGGTGCAATATTTTTTTATGATGTGTCAAAGCGCTGGAGAAACTAGTGTTTTTATTGTATTGATTTTGGACGGTGATTTAAATAGTCGGTACGAATCATATATGTTTAGGTTTGATTGAGAGATTTTTCTTGTTCGGCAATTAACTTATATGGTTCCTTTTGATTTGAATTTTTTTGGGTCGGCAATTAATAATTGTAGAATATTAAAATATGAATACGTGGCCTTGGCATTTCATAATTGAAGGATTTTAAAATATGAATACGTGGCCTTGGCATTTCATAAAAGGTTGGATTGATTTGCTGTCTAAATTATTAAAATACTAAAAATAGTAAGTAGTGGCCATATCAAAATTGTTAAATTTTTGTATACTTTTTCACACCGATTAAAGAATTATTTAATTTTTGTTTGTTTTTTAAACTAAAACGATATTTATTATTATCTATTGAAACACAATTCAACTAATGATAAAATAATCTGTAAAATATAAATGATAATAATAATAATTAATTAATTAATTAATTTTGCATTGAAATTAGAAAATATTCGTATAATTTTTCTCTAAAATATTACTTATTGTAAAATAGAATGAATATTTTTGTTCGATGAATTTTAATTTATAATTATATGAGGATCCAGAGCAAGGGTAAGGATAATACACCTGCTCAGGGGCGGACGCACATATAGTGGGATGGAGCAGTTGCCCCCACTAAAAAAATCCGATTAAAGTAAATTATTAAGAATAATAATTACTGCCCCCACCTTACATAATATATCTGCCCCATTACTTTATTTTTGTTGCTCCGATACTTTATCCGATCAAATTGTTTTTTATAAAATTGAATTTTCTTCATCTAAATTGATGGTCAAATGGATTTACTTACCTTTTTCATTTAGATCACTTAAAATAAATTCATCAATTCTACATTTTTAGTCAATATATTTACTAGACATAATATTGACATATATAAAAGATTTACCATATGTTAACATATTTTTTTTTTCTTATACTAGTATGCAAATCTTACAAGATTTAACCATTGATATTTTTTCAATCGAATTGTAGCAATTAAATTTATGAAACTTTTTTTTCATAAAACTAAATGGTAATAATCTTCTACAAAGGTAATTGAAAATGCTTTGAGAAAATTAATCATATATACAATAGATTTTTGATAAATGTGGTAATTAACTAATTATAGTACAACAAAGTAAAGACCAAAAATTGCCCTTTTTGGTAGATTTTTATTATTGTTAATTTTTTTTTTAAAAAAGCAAGGTGAAAAAATTCCAAAAATTCATTTATAAATTTTATCTCTATTTTTAGATGGTATTATATTTTACAAATAAACTTGATGATATTTTAGCTTAAATTTTTTCCCCCCCCGTTGGTTTTTTTTCTTTCTTTTTTGGTTGATTTAGCAAGGATCTCTCCAATGGTTTTCGAGTGGATGAGTCAAACATATTTCCGATCAAAAAAGATTTTGGATCCGCCACTTTATTTGTAAGGTTTGTTTCAAGATCGTCATGGAAAGTGACAATGACAATAGGAATAATTATATTTAACGCTTTGCAACCTGTGTAAGATTTAACAAAAAAAAAAAAAAAAAAAAAAACAAATGTTTAAGGCATATCATGTGAATTGTCCCAACTCAATAGTCTGCAGTACAAATGTCATGGCAGAGCCTGCGAAATGTCTGCAACTCAATAGTATGTGTTAAGTTTGCATAGACATAAAGATAGCGCAGGTAATTTTTTTTAAAAATGTATCATTCCTACAATTTTCCCTAGCACGGCAATCCCTTCAAATTAATTCGTCATTTTGTACAATTTTGGATGATTTTTTCTAAAAAATAACTAAAAAATGAAAACAGTGTTAAGAAACGATGTCAAGAAAAAAGAGCATGCTGCGTAGAAAAAACAGAGCCTCATGTGCTTGGTGAAGCGCAGAGATGAGCTGACACAGCGAACCACCTTTGTAGGAGGTCTTGGAGGTGCGGTTTTGCATACTAGTCTAGAGATGATATACGGTTGCGGACGAGCCTGTCGACTCCACCTTTATATATTCTCCTCGAAGACTTTGAAACGCGGGCTGTCTAGAAGTTTGATGGCTCATCGTCATCAAATGACATAGCTTTAATGGCCTCCTGCAGATTTTTGTCACGGAGTCAAGTAGTGTATAAAACGTATTTAGCCTTTGTAAAGAATTACTATGTTTAGAAAATAGCTCAAAACTAAACACCAAAAGCTCTCGTTATCATTGTTACAACTCAACAATGATATTTATAGTATTAGCACATCTTTGCTAATCATATTTCTATTAGAACTAGATAACTCCTAATTCTATTGGGAATATGTTAAGCCTATCTTATCCTAACCAATCTTGTTAGAGATGTCTTCGGCTGCAAGTAATGTTGAAGCTTATCCAACATTCTCCCTCGTAAGCTTCAACTTGGTTTCGGACATCTCTTGTACTCCTATCAAGTTTCTCATTTCAGCAAATTTGATCTTTGCCAATGCTTTAGTTAAGATATCCGCCTTTTGTTCAACTCCCGGTACGTGTTCCACATCAATAAGATCCTTCTTAATGCACTCTCGTATAAAATGATAGCGTTTATGAATGTGTTTACTTTTACCATGAAATACAGGGTTCTTGGTGAGTGCTATTGCAGATTTGTTGTCAATCTTGATGATGATCTGCTCGGTCATCCATCCGATGATCTCACTTAATAGGTATTGAAGCCAAATGGCTTGTTTAGCCGCCTCCGTTGCTGCCATGAACTCGGCCTCACACGATGAGAGAGCAACTGTGTCATGTTTTTGTGAACACCAAGTAATCGGTGAGGATCCAAAGTAGAATATATGACTCGTAGTGCTTCTTCCATCGTCTTGATCAATATTGTGACTACTATCACTAAACCCAATGATTTTCTTTGATCTCTCACGATTAAACTTCAAGCCAAATGCAACTGTTACCTTAAGATATCGTAGCATGTGCTTCATTATTTCACCATGTGACTTACGACGACTTTGCATATATCTACTAGCAACTCCAACAGAAAATGCCAAGTCTGGTCGTGTGTGTAACAAGTACCGTAAGCACCCTACGTTACTTCTATAACATTTAGGATCTATCTCTGCTTCATCTTGTGCCTTTGATGCTTTCAGCCCAAACTCCATAGGTACTTGAGTCGGATTACAAGATTTTAAACCGGCTTCTCTCAAGATCCTTCATGCATAACCTTCTTGTTTGATTTTGATTCCATCTTCAGTTTGATGTACTTCAATACCAAGATTAATAAGTGAGCCTTCCGAGATCCGACATCTCAAAGTTAGTTGATATCCCAGCCTTGAATTCACTTACGACTTTGAGAGTGTTGCCGGTCACAAACAAGTCATCTACGTAAATAGCAACAATGAGAAGAGTTCCTCCCTCTTCCTTGCGATACACAAAAGTTTCTTTTGAGCACCTTTTGAATCTCATTCCCTTCAAGATTTGATCCAACTTTGTGTTCCAAGCTCGAGGGGCTTGTCTCAAGCCATACAATGCTTTTGAAAGTTTGTATACCTTGTGTTCTTCACCTTTTACTTCAAAGCCTTCAGGTTGCTCAACATAAACATCTTCCTTTAATTCTCCATGTAAGAATGCCGTTTTCACATCTAGGTGATGAATTTCCCATCCATGTGATGCCACCAATACAATCAACAATCGTATGGTTTCAAGACGAGCAACCGGTGCAAAAACTTCATCAAAATCTATGACGGATTCTTGTACATATCCCTTAGCCATAAGTCGCGCCTTGTACTTGTTGATAGTACCATCCGCATTTTTCTTGATTTTGAAGATCCACTTGAGACCAATAACTTTTATTTCACTCGGTTTATCAACTAGAAACCATGTCTTGTTTTTGTTGATAGAACCAATCTCTTCTTTGCATGCTTGTCTCCATTTTAACGAGCCCTTTGCTTCTTCATAACAACTTGGCTCATCATTCATCGAAAGTAGAAGTCTTTCACATTCTACCGAGGCTTGAGAACATAATCATCAAGGTAGCGTGGTTGATTTACTTGGCGAGACGATCTTCTTAGCGGTTGCTCTTCTTCTTGTTGGTATTTGTTATTCTCATTATTGTGATTATTATGAGAATCTTCGTTCGTGTTTTTGTCGTTTCCATGTTCATGATGATGTTCGAAGTCATTGAACTCGTTGCTTCCGGTTTTGTCATGATCTTGGTGTTGATCATTGCCGATTACCTTGGGTCCTTCTCCTGCATCAACAACTTCACCCCATCTCATGTAAAACATTCCCGGATCCCTTCTTGTTCCGTCTCTTGTTTCATTCCAGCTCCAACTTGTCTTCTCATCAAATACCACATCACGGCTAACAACTATTTTCCGTGCCGATGGGTTGTAAAGTCTATATGCCTTGGATCCCGGCTCAATCCCAAGATGCACTAATGATTTTGATCTATCATCAAGTTTCTTGAGATTAGTATCTTCAACCTTTGAGTATATATGCTAAGCAAACGAAAACCTTTAAGTGTCCTAAGTTCGGTTTCTTCTCTCGCAAGCATTCGTAAGGGGTCATGTTTTCAAGGGCTCTTGTTCGTACCCTATTGATTACATATGTAGAATGACGTACTGCTTCTCCCTATAAGTAGTTTGGTACCTTCATTGCCTTGAGAATACTTCTTGTTATCTCCAACAACGTCCTATTTCTTCTCTCCACTACACCGTTTTTTGCGGTGTGTAAGGTGCCGTGAGATGCCTTTTGATCCCGCTTAGCTCACATAACTCATGGAACTCCCTTGACGTGAACTCGCCTCCTCTATCAGTTCTAAGAGTCATGATTGATTTCCCAAGGTCCTTTTCTACTAGACTCTTAAACGCCTTGAATCTATCAAACGCTTCACTCTTCTCTCTTAATAAGATCGATCACATGTATCTTGAAAAATCATCTATGATAACAAATATGTATTTGTTATGAGCAATGGTTGGTGGTGTTATAGGACCACACAGATCGGCGTGTAGGAGTTCTAGGGGTTTAGAAGCTCGAAACATAGATATCTTTGGAAAAGATTGGCCAGTTTGTTTCCCGACTAAACATGACTCACACAATCTTTTTTCTTCTCTGATTTTCGGCAAGCCGTGAACCATCTCTTGTTGGGACATAGCTTTGATTGTTTTAAAGCTTATATGTCCTAACCTTGCGTGCCACCTCCACGTATCGTCTTCTATTCTTGTGTGTAAGCATATCAGTTTACCTATCCTTAGACTTATCTTGTAGAGTCTATTGGCTGAACGTGTGACCTTCACCAAGAGTCTTCCACTTGGATCATGGAGTGTCAAGTAGTCTTGTCTCATTCTTACATCACACCCAACTTCCGTAGCTTGTCCTAAGCTCAAGATATTGCTCTTAAGTTCGAGAATATAGTAGATGTCGTTAACAAGTTTTTGTTCATCCGTCTTGCTTTAAAAAAGGATTGAACCCTTCCCTCCTATTTCAACACAAGAATCATCTCTGAATTTTACCTTTCCCTTTATGTTCTCGTTGAGCTCCGAAAAGTATGTCTTGTTGCCAGTCATGTGGTTACTTGCCCCATTATCAAGATACCAAACTCCTCATTCTCCTTCGTTGGTTTCGTATTTCTTTGGTATGACATTTTCTTCATTTAAGAACACGACTTCATACATATAAAGAGCTGGATCTGCTTCTTCCGTTTCTACTTTATTTGCTTCTTGTATCTTTTGTGTTCTTTCAGGGACATGTGGAAGCGAAGTGGCCGGGTTTATCACAACGGTAACAAATTAATTACCTTTGATATATCCTTCTTTTCTTTTGTTTGGTTCTGATCATGTTGGTTTGTTGTCCGTTCTTGTGAGTTGGTTCTTCCTCTGCCTCGTCCTCTGTATCCTTTGCCTCCTCTTCCCCGTTCTCTACCTCATGATGCCATAAAGTTTTGTGGCTCCAAATTTGCGTATAACAGCTTGCCTTGTGTTTCTTCGTGATTCTCCTCATCGAGAATTCGTTCTTCATAGGCCTTGAGTCTTCCTATAATGTCTTCAAATGCTGTTGTATTCAAATCTAGAACTTGCTCGAGAGAGGCTATGATTTGGATGTATTTTCTTCTTGGCAAACTATTGAGAAATTTCTTCACAAGTTTTGGTTCCTCAATCGTTTGTCCAAGTGAAGCCGACTTTGATGCTAGCTCCGATAACTTTCCCGCAAAGCTATCTATTGTATCTGTGTCCTTCATCTTGATTCTTTCAAACTCGCTCATTAGAGTTTGAAGTCTTGCTTCCTTGACACGATCAGCACCTAGGTGACGGGTTTTGATTGCTTCCCATATCCCTTTTGGAGAATCTTGTTCGCCTACTTGCAAGATAAGAGTCTCCGGGATGGATTGAAACAACAATCCTATTGCAACAGCATTCTTGTCGGATTCGTTTGAACCGGGTTCAATCGTTTCCCATACCTTATGAACACTACAAGAAAACATGCTTTTTACAACGGACAAAATCGATGTAAAATAGGCTTTGGGATGAATTACCGACGATTGCATTTTCGTCGTAAACTGTTCGTCGTTACGCGATAATCGTCGTAAAATCATCGGAAAAACTGGGACGTATTACAATAGTCGTAAAATATCCGACTTAATGTTACGACGATTTTACGACCAAAATTACTTCGTTGGTATATCGTTGGTAAAGGGTCGTAACATTACGACGATTTTACATCGAAATATCTAATTTCTGTATCGGCAATCTGTCATAAATTTGTCGTAATATGAAGATGTAAATTCGTTGGTAAATCGATGTAAATCCGTCGTAAATTATTAATCGATGTAAAATCGATGTATATAATATANTTAATAATTAAAAATTATAATTATAAATAAAAATTCAAAATACAAAATACAATTCAAAATATAAAATAAAATTCAAAATACTAATTATCATCATTTAGGTCGATACCCAAGTCACCAAAAAGCTATGCGTCCGATCTCCGCTCCAAATCCGCTCATTGTTGCGCGAGCGGATCAATCGGGCCCGATGTCGATGCTTGCTGCTGCTGCCTTAGTGCGGTCGCCAAATCGGGGTTACTCGCGGCAAGAATATCGAAGAGAGAGTTGTACGAGTTGATCGTCTTAGTACACTTGGATCTTCTCATCGTATACCACCTGTTTCGCCCGCAAAGTGCTGATCTAAGAGTGGGCGGTGTTCAACTCGTTCCGCAACTCAATCGGATCCTCGAACGAATGACGTGAGGAAGACGAGGCGACGACACTCTCTCGGATCGATCCCATCCCTAAATTTCTGCCATTTTTCTTAGGGGCAACCTTAAAAAAGAAACTTTAAATTTAATAAATTGAATACAAAATAATTCTGTAAAAATATGATTTGATTATTATTACCTCTTCGTATATCTCGTCCATCTGGGCTGTGGTCAAAGCCGCAGTGGATTGGACCGAGCTATCGCCAGGTGATAGCTGTTGAGAGAGCTGAGTTTGACGCTCGACGATCTTTGCTTGCACGTCATTGTAGACCTTCTCAGCTCGAGGATCCACAAGAGTCGTCTTTCTTTTTGTGAGTTTCCTCAAAAACTCTGGTCATTTGAGGAAGTTCGCCTCCGTTTGCCTAACCAAATGACATTCCAAAAAAAAATAAACGATTAATGGTTAATTTTAATTAATAACAATTAAAATCACAAAAATAGAAATTAACGGAAAACAATCATACCATTTGAATGAGCATTCCCGCAAAAGGCGTTTGACCTGAAGTATGCGGCATAACCGCCGGAAGACCGTCTGAACCGACAGTGTTTCGAGAAGCCGAACACTTAGCGGCCACTTCCTGCGAATGCGGATTCATCAAGTAGGTCTTCAGGCCGTTCCAAACTTCGGAAGACATGTATGGGGGCTTCGCCTCATCGCCATTAACCTCCCACTCCCTCTTCCAATCGGAGACGGTATTATTGAGCCGCAATTTTCCCTTCTTCTTAAACTGCGTCTTCACCATCTCGTTGATCCCAATGTCCCAATGCCATTTTTGCTATAAAAAAACGACAAAAAATAGAAACGATTAAATAAAAATAATTAATTCTCAAAAAAAAAACAGAAAACGAATAAATTACCACGAAACATTTGAAGCACATCTCGATAACGTCATCCGGAACTGCATACCAATTGTGGTGAGGCTCCTCGAAATAGGTTTTAATGGTGTCGGACACACTCCGTCCGACTTTGTTATCTTCCTTAAACCTGAGAAAAAAACTATAATTATCAGTAAAAAAATAATGTTAATTACAAAAAATAAAAAATAAAAATTTGAAGTTACGTACCAAAAAGTATTCGGCGGCCGTTTCGGATCTACTGTGGGTAAAGCATCATGATCCGGCAAAAGCAAAAAATCTTGCACTGTGTATTCCGCATAAACCAATGGGGGTCGAGGTGCTGGTACTGCTGCAGGTGGAGGTGGCGGAGGCGGCGGCGGCGCTGGTGCGGACCCAGAATCCGGAACAGCAGACGGTGTGGCAGAAGATGACGGGACCTCCGAATTAGGTCCCGACTCGTGACCCATAAACATCTGATAGTGAGACTTACGTGGCCCCATATATATCTAAAAAATTATATAAAATTAATTAATAACAAAATTAACGAATATCAAAAATATAATCAATAATTCCAATCCTATATAATTTCAATCCTATCTAATTTCAATCCTATCTAATAATTACAATCTTATCTAATAATTACAAATCCTATTAATTATCTAATTACAAAAAAAAAAAAATTACCTTAGAGAGAGAGAGAGAATTTGCGAGATTATATATGAGCAATGAAGAGAAATTTGGGCTTGTATATATAGATTTTGTGGCCATCGTGATTGAAACCGAAAATTCAACCAATCATTATTTTTCCTCCACGCGGGAAATTCCCCCCCCCCCACGCGGTAAAATTATTTTTTTCAATTACCATCGAAATTACGCGTAATATAAGAAATCTATACCCTAAACCCTAAATTACAATACACAAATCCGTCGTGTATTAACGAAGTATATTTGTGCATCCAAAACTTCTCATAGTAAACAACAAGTTCAATAATGACGATTGAATCTAATTTGTGGAAAATTTCATTATCCTACATAATAATGTATAGCATTCGTTTTTATAAGTTTATTCGTAAAATGCATGAAGTATATAATGTAATTGATTTTTCTGATAACTCAAATTTTTTTATACAATTAGTTAAAAACTTACATAAAACAAGATAAACGATTAAAAACCAAACCTATACAACATATAATCAACCCTAAACCCTAAACACTAAATTTTATGGTTTAGGGTTTACGACGAATATGTCTTAAATCTTCGTAATGTCGTCGTAAATGTTTAACCAGAAATTTGAATTTAACGGTTTAAGTATTACGACAATTTTACGACGATTTAAGACATATTCGTCGTAAGGTCGTCGTAAACCTTTAACCGGAAATTTGAATTATATGGTTGAAGTATTATGACGATGTTACGACGAATATGTCTTAAATCTTCGTAAAATCGTCGTAATACTTGTAATCGGAGATGAGATCGAAAGGATTCCCGGAGGTCTAATATTACCCAAACCATAAATTTCCAGGGTTTGGGTAATATTTGACCCCTGTGAATCCTTTCGATCCCATCTCTGTTTATCTCCGCTCAGTTGCCAAGATAAATCTTTGATTCCAAATCTATTTTTATTATACAAATTAAGCAATTACATCATAAATCAATCAGAATCATCATCTTCGTTGGGTTCATCATCATCGTCACTCTCTTCAAACTCATCGGAATCGCCTTCTTCTTCTATGTCGTCAGGTAGATATTCAAGTTGCCTGTTGCGGGGATCAATTAAAAGAACGTTGTCTGTAATCTCTGATTCTGTAATGTCACAGCAAGAATCTTGTTGTATTAGAAGATCGTCAACACCAACAATTTTATCCCTTGGAGCTATTTTAATAACCGATAACCATGAGATCCCAGTGGTTCGAACTCGCGGATATGGAACAAATGTTACTTGTCCTGCTTGTGATGATAGGATATTTGCGCTTCTAGATCTTCCCCAGAAAGATACACTGGTGGGGGGACATGCACGATTTTGTTCTTTCTAAACAACCGCTTATTTCTCCGATATGGATGGTTGATTGAGAGAAACCGGCGGTGACAATCAAACCAACATGTTTTTCGACCATGTTTCAGCTGAAACGCATCTGTCCGATCGAGGCAATAAGGACAAGATAACCTCCCATGCGTCGTCCAACCTGATAGCATTCTGTATGCAGGGAAGTCGCTTATTGTCCACATAATCACCGCACGCATATGTACGAACTCATGTAGACCACAACTGTTTCAACTCATGTATGAGAGACTGCAAAAACACATCAAGTGCCCTCTTTGGATGATTGGGACCAGGGACTAAAATATTCAGGAATATAAATTCTCTTTGCATGCACATATCTGGGGGAAGGTTATAAGGCGTTACGATAACTAGCCACAAAGAATATTGCCTACCAGACATACCGAATGGACTAAATCCATCAGTACAAAGACCAAGATACATATTTCGCTTAGATTTAGCAAAGTCTGGGTGTACCGTGTTAAAGTGTTTCCAAACTTTTCAATCTGACGGGTGAGTCACTTCTCATTCTCTCTGTGAATGTTCTGCATGCCACCTCATCGATGCAGCTGTCCTTTCAGATTGATACAATCGTTTCAACCTATCAGTTATAGGAAGATACCACATCCGTTGGTACGGTATCTTACTACGCCCAGAAGTTTACGGCCTAAATCTCGGTTTTTGGCAAAATCGACATTCCTACAGCTTATCATCATCTTTCCAAAAAAGCATACAATTGTCAACACATACATCTATCATCTCATAGTATGTTTTGGCAGCCAAATTATCCTCTGGCAAATACTCTTTAATAAGATCAGCCCAATCATCCATGCAAACCTCAGCTAAGTTATGATCATTTTTAATTGTCATCATCCTAGCTACTAATGACAATTTAGACTGACCTTCTCTACATCCATCGTAGAGTGGCTGATTTGCAGTGTCTAGCATATCATAAAATCGTTTAGCATCTACGTTGGGTTCCTAAACACTATTATCAACATTTTTTCATGAAATGCATCAGTAACCATGTCATGCATCCTATCATGATCTTGACCCTGATCAAATTGATGTTGACCATGATGATAACTAGTACCCTGATCATTTGAATAATCAAAATCTACATAACCTTGATAATTACTACTACGATCAACTTGATTCCTTTCAAAACTCTCTCCATGTTGATACCAAATATAATATTGCGGCATAAACCTCTATTTAGTAAATGCTTCCACACTGTCTCAATAAAACTATATCTCGTATTCTTGCATTTACGACAAGGACAGAACATCTTACCGCTTTCCAGAGTTGTTTGCATATTTCCGGTCTGATACATGAATATTTCAAGCCCCTCTTTGAATTCTTTCGTCAACGCTCCCTCCGAATCCTTTTGCGTATACATCCATCTTCGTAGATCGTATATAGACATTTTATAAAAAAAAATTTATAGTATTTTTTTTTTATTAGTGTTTTTTTTGTTTTGAAAATTTTGTTTGACGTAAGAATGTATTTATAGAAATTTTTCAGAATTACCAACGGATTTACAACGGATTTGCATCGGATTTACGACGTATATTTTTGATGTAAATGATTAGGTAAACCTATTCAAAAACGTGTTCTACCTAACTGGAAACAATCGACGTGAAATCGTCGTTAATTTACATCGAATTCTAATCGTTGTAATATCTATCGATGTAAAATTACATCGACTTTACAACGTAATATGCGCAATTCAGATTCGTCGTAAATCTGTCGTAATGTTACATCGATATTACGACGATTTTGAATATCGTCGTAATGTTGTCATCAAATTACGACGACATTACGACGAATTTACAACGAATACATAATTCGGTCGTAATTTTGATGTAAATTTACATCGATTTAAAATCGTCGTAAATTTTCGTTGAAAATTAGCAGTTTTCTTGTAGTGGAATTCGCAATAAGACTCTCATCCTCATGGCCCGTACCGTATAGTTTGTAGGGTTAAGCATGGGACATTGGATCGATGATGGGATGACATCCTTCGGGCGTGAAGGAGTGGTGATATCTCCCATGGCTTAGTTAGGTTTTCTACTATATCGTATAATCTTCGTGATTGACGCTCTGCTACCAATTCAAGTAGTGTATAAAACGTATTTAACCTTTGTAAAGAATTAATCTCTTTATTATGTTTAGAAAATAGCTCAAAACTAAATACCAAAAGCTCTTGTTATCATTGTTACAACTCAACAATGATATTTATAGTATTAGCACATCTTTGCTAATCCTATTTCTATTAGAACTAGATAACTCCTAATTCTATTGGGAATATGTTAAGCCTATTTTATCCTAACCAATCTTGTTAGAGATGTCATGGGCTACAAGTAATGTTGAAGGTTATCCAACATGGAGTTGATCAGAAAGCTTTCTCCGGTAGCATGAAATCGTCGCCGAAGGTTGATTGAAATTTGCAATTAATATTGCATTATTGAGTCACAATTCTTTGGGAAATCATATTTTTTATATAACGTGATTGAGAGGGGATGAAAGGAAACACAGAAAAGGAATAGAGATTTGAGAAAAGGGAAGATTAAGGTACACTTTCTTAGTAATATCATTGCAATTAAACTGGCAAAATGGACGTCGAATCTTTACTTACGACGATCAATTACGACATTATTCTATCATGTATGCAACACCAAAACTCTAGACCCTTCATAAGACCGTAATTCACTTTGCGGACACCCTCCCTCATCTCTCTTGTGAACACCTAACTCAATGAAGAGAGAAGAAAGGTAAACAGAGGGAATAAGGAAAACCCACTGAAACAATTAGAAATGTTTAAGCGAAAAAGGTCTTCAGAAAATTGATAAAGTTAGGAGAGTGAACCAAGTGTCGTTAGCTCAATTGGAAAAGTACCAAGTGCAAAGCCTAGATGTCACAAGATCGAATGACGCTTGGGACGAGACCATATAACATGGGGATGTACGGATCTTGACTCATAACCTCTTAATCATTTAAAGAAAAAAATAAGGTAAGGAGAGTGTGAGAAGTGGGGGTCTAGGAGTCTAGGAGTAAATAATTGTGCATAAATGGGAAGGCTGCATTTGGAACCTTGAGTTCAAAACATTTACTACTCCTTCTGTTTCACAAAAAGTGTCATTTTGACATATTTCACACATATTAATAAAACTACTAAAAGTTTCATATTATCCCTTATTAATACACTAAACAATTTTTTTCTTTCTAATTAATACACTAAAACAATAAGGTTAAAATTGGATTTTTGTGCAAAATTATGCATTGAAAACATAAACGATACTCTTTGTGAAACAAAAATAAAACTTCAAAACAACACTATTTATAAAACAGATGGAGTATTTGTTAGCGACTGTTTTTACACTAGGGAAAAAAGGGATTATTTGACTTTTTCACTTTTTTTTTTGATAAAACGGTTGTTTCACTTCTTCTTTAAAGTGGGCCTCACTGATAGGAAATTCGGAACGTTCGGTGGATTGTGGAGTGTGGACCATAGCATTATTATAAATACTTAAATATCTCCGTTTGATATATACTTCATTTTTGTCTTTTACAATCTTCAAATAGTTAGTCATATATGTGATATATTTGTATAATTTTTCTCTCACTTGAGAAACACAGATGGACATCATCTCAGGACAAGCTCTCTTCTTCCTATTTTCCTTTATTTTATCATGTTTCCTAATCATCACCACCAAAAGATCTCGACGGAGCTATCGTGGGGCAACAACTGTGCTGCCTCCAGGACCTCCACGGTTACCGATCATCGGAAACATTCACCTAGTCGGAGAAAATCCACATCGTTCATTCGCCAACCTCTCAAAAACTTATGGACCAATCATGAGTCTTAAGCTTGGAAGTTTAAACACAGTGGTCATAGCTTCACCAGAAGCTGCAAGAGAGGTTCTAAGAAAACACGACCAAGTCTTGTCTTGCCGTAAGTCCACGAACTCGATACGATCCATCAATCACCACGAGTTTTCCGTCGCCTGGCTTTCTCCGTCCTCGACTCTTTGGAGGTATATATAGTTAATATCGATTTCTATTTTTTAACGAATTTTATTTTATTGTCACAAGATTTGCTACTAGAGAGTAGAGACCCGATCGTTTCAAATGTAAATCGTTGTTGCTTTTGCCAATTAAAAATATATTTTTTTCCGGCAATTAAAAATATTTATTTACTTATGTAAAATAACACAATAATAACTTAGTTGTAAATTATAAAACACAAATTAGAAGCCATATCGCCCTTTTTTTTCCATTGCTTGTATTTACAATTTTTAAATGATTGTTTATACCGAAATGTTGTGTTTCTTTGAAGTAGATATGCTATAAGTAACCTTTAAAATTAAATACAAATTAAACGTGAAAAATACCCCCAAACCCGTATTGTATCGTTGTTATGTTTTGCTTCAGGCTGTTGAGAAAACTTTCGGTGACTCAGCTGTTCTCGCCGCAACGTATCGAAGCCACCAAAGATCTGCGGATGAAGGCGGTGCAAGAGCTTGTGAGCTTCATAAGTGAAAGCAGCAATAGAGAAGAAGCTGTTGATATTTCTCGTGTATCCTTCATCACAGTTCTTAATATCATATCGAACATTCTGTTCTCGGTCGATCTCGGTAGCTACTACTCGAAAAAGTCTATAAATGACTTTCAGGACACGGTGATTGGTGTCAGGGAAGCTATTGGGAAACCAGACGCTGCTAACTACTTTCCGTTTCTGGGGTTTCTTGATCTTCAAGGTAATAGGAAGACTATAAAAGTTTGCTCGGAGAGGTTGTTTAGGGTTTTCCGTGGGTTCATCGTTGCTAAAATAGCGAAGAAATCATCACAGAATAACCCGAACAATGTTTCAAACAACGATCTCGTGGATGCGCTTCTTGATTTCACCCAAGGAGATGAAGCGGAGCTCGACGTTAACGTTATTGAACATTTTCTCTTAGTAAGTCTTACCTTATTGCAGATAATCGTGATGATTTATATAACATAATGTAAGGTTTATTAATGTTTTGAGATGGAATCACATATACGTGAATCAAAATGTCGAGCTTACCCATACATGTGTTGTTGCATGTGTCAGGACCTATTTACAGCGGGCACGGACACAAACTCTAGTACCGTGGAATGGACAATGGCAGAGTTACTTCGCAACCCTAAGTCGATGGAGAAAGCTCAAACTGAGATAGACCGTGTGATAGGCCCAAACGGCACCGTTCAAGAGTCTGATATTTCAAAACTGCCGTATTTACAAGCGGTTGTGAAAGAAACTTTCCGTTTGCATCCGCCTAATCCGCTTCTTCTTCCACGAAAAGCGGAAGCTGACGTGGAGGTTCTTGGGGTCATGGTGCTTAAAGACACTCAGGTTTTGGTGAACGTGTGGGCCATAGGACGAGACCCGAGCGTGTGGGAGAATCCAACCCAGTTCCAGCCAGAGAGGTTTTTGGGGAACCAAATCGACGTGAGAGGTAGAGATTATGAGTTTACACCATTTGGAGCCGGACGGAGAATTTGCCCGGGATTGCCTCTGGCTATGAAGACTGTTCCTCTCATGGTTGCTTCTCTTCTCTATTTCTTTGACTGGAAGCTTCCAAACGGCGTCGTTCCTGAGGATTTGGACATGGACGAGACCTTTGGTCTCACATTGCATAAAACAAATCCGTTACATTCCGTTCCTGTCAAGAAACGCGTCATTAACTAATCATTCTTTGTATATGCCTTTATAATTTCTTAAACCAACGAATTAATGACCTTATGATAAAAGCACTATCTGTTTTCGGTTGTGGAGTTATTTTTTTCTCTTGAGGTGGCTAAGGGGGCAACAACTTAAGAAGCTGAAAGGCATCCATATTGATAGAATCGAAAAGCTTAAGATAGCTTTGATCAGATCCTGAATTGAAGCAACACAGACTTCCCATCAAGTCCCCTCGCCATGTAATGCCTCGTGTACTCAGTGATGGTAGTGTCTCTATACTTGGGAGGATTTTGTTCAGAGAAAAGCTCTTTCATCGGTCCATATACTCGCAAACTCGGTAAAGGATGCACGAAGAAAGACGCGACCGAAATGCGCGGCTTTTCGCCTCTATTAGCCAAAACTCTATGCTCCACACTTACAAACTTGTCATTCGTTATAAGCTGTAAACCAAAATTCACACAAATGAGTATGGATGGACTCGTATCGAAAGGTTTTACTCAGGTCACAATAATAAACTTGCCTGTAAAAGATCTCCGAGGTTAACGAGAAGAGCTCCAGAAACAGGAGCAACATCGACCCAGTAGCCATTCTGAAGAACTTGAAGGCCACCAATGTGATCTTGAAGAAGAATAGTGAGGAAAGATCTGTCTGAATGCTGACTTGTGCCGAAAGTTAGATCAGGCTCAGGACAAGGCGGGTAGTAATGAGAGAGCATCAATAAACCTTTTAGGCAATCCATTTCTTTGAGGTGATTAGGATTCAGCCCTAAAGCTTCTGATAAAAGCTCAAAGATTAACTCCCCTAGTTTCATCACTCGCATCGAATACTCCAACATGATTTCCCTAAAACATTCACACCAAATAAACTTTCAAAACCCATCAAAAAAAAAGTTTGGACTTTTAGATTCTTACCCACAAATCTCTGGTAAGTCCTCTGTTTTTGGAACATCAGGAGCTACGAAACAGCTTAAGGTATCTCTCCAGTTCGCAGATGGAGAGCTATAGAGATCGAAATTGCTGTTATAAGTAACCTTTTTGGTATTATCGCGGCTATAGAAAGTTTTCCTCACTTGTGAGTCTTGCTCATGAAACCCACGAGTCCCATCTTTCATCTTCTCCATGACATCAATCGGGATCCCATGGTTAATCGCCTGAAAAAACCCGAATTTCTCAACCGCTTCTTTGATATTCGCGATCACGCTCTCTCGCGTGACCGTCGATTCGAACACGCCACCTCGGAGATCGATTGTCGGGATTAACATCGTTGAAGAGGAAAGTGGTGGATTAGGGTTTGGGGTTAAATTGAGGTGCGGGTGATGGAAAATACGCGGGATCTCTACGATTCCGGCGTCGACGAGACCCTTCACTCCGATTTTCAACTCGTCGAAAGTTTTTACCTCACTAGCACGATCGTATTTCGCTTCCATCTTCTTCTCCCTTTTTTTTTTTTCTGTGTGTGTGTCCAGAAACAGAACAAAGAGACGAAAAAATTTAAGAGCTATTGCCTTTTTTGATAGTCAAAAGGATGACAAAAGACAAAAGATTCTTCAGTCAACGGCTCAAATTGGTGGAAATTCGCGGTCTCTATGGCCTTTTGATCGCTCCACGGTTATATGAGCTTTGTCTGTCACTGTCGGAAGATGTTTCAGTCTCTAACGAAACCTTGCGATGGTTGATGTTTTCAAAGAGTAACAAAACTGAATAAAAAAAAATAAAAAAACAAATGAAAAATAATGGAGATGCGGGGTATCGATCCTGTACCTCTCCCATGCTAAGCGAGCGCTCAACCATCTGAGCTACATCCCCACGATGTTTTTTCTACTGTGCATAAAATTTATATATATTATCTATATCAAAGGAGGTCGTCGTCAACGTGTAAATTAGAGTGTCGTTTTGGGTTGTAAAAGCGACCTCCTTCTGTTTTTGTGTAAAAGCAATTTTATGCACATGTATATCATAATTTATGTGTTCACTTCTGTTTTTTTTTTTGGCTATATAATTTAATTTATTGTTTTTTAAAATAAAAAAATTGCAAATATTCTGAAAATAAAAATTTGCAAATATTTCTAAACTATAAATTAGTAAATTAAGAAATGTTTTCTTTTAAGCTAATAAAAAACAATGTCAATCTACAGGAAATGTAAGAAAATAAATGAACAATGAATAATCATATGGATATTAAAAATAATTGTACTGATTCCATAAACCCCGATTATACAAATATCTAAGTCAAGTCAATCACACCTACCAAAAGAACCAATTGAGGCATGTGGTTCAATGGTTCAGTTCAATTAACGGTTGGGCTCATTCTCTCACGTTTTATTTTGGCTCCACCTACCTTCTTCAAACCACCCACCCTTGTTTCCTTCTTCTCTATGTCTTTCTTCCTTTTTTTTTTCTTTTCTTTCTAACATTCTCTTCTTTTCTCTTTAAAAAACAAAGCATAATAATCAAATTTACAAACAAATTAAAAACATTTATAAAAACGGAAAAGTAAGGGCATATTAGTTGTAAAAAAAGTTGGAAACGGTAGTTTTTATATAATTAGTACTTTTTCATTTACACAAAAAATGTTATTGCACACATATTAAAAAAATTAATAAAAATTCTGTTATATTTTTTATTAATACACTAAACAAAAATTTACTTTTTAATTAATACATTAAAACAATAGGATTAAAACTGAATTTTAAATAAAATTTTGTATTGAAAATACAAAATGAAAAACAAAGCGTAAACGGAGTGAGTAATACTTTTATGTATCGTAATTTGTTTCTAAATAGTTACATTTGATTGGACACAAAGCTTATAGTAAAAAAATTGTGATCTTTGATATTTTTGTTTTCTTTCTAATTTGTTTAATTTCACTGGAACCCGATGGAGACGCAACGCCACGTTTTGCCACGAGTCGCAATTTCTCTCTATAAAAATAGCATCGTGACATTTGTGATATTCACTTACCACCAAGCTAACTGTGACCGTGTGAGTAAGAGATAGATAGAGAGAGAGAGAGAGAGAGAAACAGAGAAGGAAGAAAGAAAAAAAATGGTGCTAAAGGTGTACGGACCTCACTTTGCTTCACCGAAGCGAGCTCTGGTAACACTGATCGAGAAGGGCGTTGCCTTCGAGACCGTCCCCATCGATCTCATGAAAGGAGAGCACAAGCAGCCTGCTTACCTCGCGTTACAGGTTCCTTTCTCCTTCCTAGATCGCCTCTAAGTTTCTTTTTTTTTTTTTTTTGATTCTGATGATTTTCTTTGATTCTTCTGATGCAGCCTTTCGGTACCGTTCCTGCTGTTGTCGACGGAGACTACAAAATCTTCGGTACGATAACGCCAACATACCTCAATTTTCGTTTGATTCACAAAAAATTATTCAACTCAAAAGCGAACGATCGTTGATATATTCGTGGATCCGATCGAGGTCTGTTTGATGGTTAAAATCGCGATAATAAAGTTCGATTGAAGTTAAATCAACTACTTTTTTCAATTGTTTATAGGGTTACGCTAGGTCAATTTATCACCAATCAAATAAGTTATGTTTTAGCTCAAATCTGTATCTGATGAACTGAACTGATTAACACTTGATCTGTGAATTGTGATACAATTTTTAGCTCTTTCGATTGTAGAGAGATGTAGAAGATGTTTTCTGGCTTCTTGTTGCTTGTATGTATATATGGAGATGTTGATTGCAGAGATAAGAAATGTGTCGAAGATGTTATCTTGCTCGTGTTTGTTGTGTGCTTGTATGTACCTACGGAGATATTGAGTGATGGTTTTTGGGATTTTGACAGAGTCGCGTGCGGTGATGAGGTACGTAGCTGAGAAGTACAGGTCACAAGGACCTGACCTTTTGGGGAAAACCGTCGAAGACAGAGGCCAAGTGGAGCAATGGCTCGACGTGGAGGCCACCACTTACCACCCACCGCTACTTAACCTAACACTGCACATAATGTTCGCGTCGGCCATGGGATTCCCGTCTGACGAGAAGCTGATTAAGGAGAGCGAAGAGAAACTCGCGGCTGTTCTCGATGTGTACGAGGCACATCTCTCAAAGAGCAAGTACTTGGCTGGTGATTTCGTCAGCTTGGCTGATTTGGCTCACCTCCCGTTCACTGATTACTTGGTCGGTCCCATCGGGAAGGCGTACATGATCAAAGATAGGAAGCACGTGAGCGCGTGGTGGGACGAGATTAGCCGCCGTCCTGCGTGGAAGGAGGTTCTTGCGAAGTACTCATTCCCGGCTTAAGATGATGTTGTTCTTGTTGTTGTTTGTGTTTTATGTGAGGTTTTAATAAAAGTGGAACTAATGTGCCTCCTCTTATGTATGTTGCATTTCTGTTCTGTTTCCTTTTGTAACTCCCAACTCTTTGTGTGAGGCTTTTGATTAGAGGAACTTATCTTTGGTTCTTTTCCCGTAGTTTTACTTTCAGTTCGACTTGTTTTGGTTATTGACGATATTTCTGAATATTGCCACCATTTAGGCAGAACACTATTTGCATTCATGATGTTCAAAATCGGCAGAAAACAATAAGTGTTTACAACATTTTTTTTTTACTTTCTAGAATATTTTTGATAGAAGAGAAGAAAAAACAGAAATTTTACCATTAATTTTGAACATTTACCTGTAAGCACATTGTACCGGTTTGAGTCAAAACTGTTTGACTAATAGAAAGTAATAGTCTACTCACATTACACCACAGGTATTTATTAATTTCTGTAAACATTCATAATCAAAACAAGTTAAATTGGATCAAATAAGTCTTTTTTCCACTGATTTTGGATTAAACCAGTGACCAGCTAAAGAACATTTATCGATTAAATTCCCTAAGGAACATTTATCTTTACTTCGTTAGGGAATTTTCTAATAGACCAGCTAAACGACAGATTTTTCAACCGTAGATATTTTCATTAGGCTTTATTGGTCTTTGGGGTCCATAACCATTGATCGATATATAAAATCTATAAAGTATAAACTCTATTATCAAGATTTAAAGTAATGTTGTCTGCCAGAATATAAATAACAAAATAAGTGGGCTCATTCGATCACGTTTAATTTTATATTTACACTTTCTTGCCCCCTACCGACCTAATTTTTAACCTGCCAACTTTGGCTCTCCATTTTTTGTTTGGTTCTCACTTTGTTTTATGCTAAAGTCTGTGATTATACAAACTTTATTCAAATCACTAACAAAAAAAAAAGAAAAAAAAAGCTAATCACATCCAAAAGAATATGCGAATCATTTAAAGTGGAAATATAATATATTACCGGTCAGTCCCTAGTAGATTTATATAAAACAAGTGGTCTGTCTGCATTATGAGGCTTATTTATTAAAATAAGCAAATACCATTAAAAGAAAAAACGATTTATTCAAAAAATTTATGGCACGTTGGAGATTTCAAGTCAAAAACGACGTGACTCAACAACGCCGCCACCGACACCGGCACGATTTAAGGCCTACATTGGTTTTTTTAATAAGTGCGACTGCGTTTACAGCAAACGCAGCTAACCGGTTCCCTCTTTCTCTCTATATAAAACCACGTCCTGAGAGAGTGAGATCGGAAGTGATAGAGAAGAAGAAGAGAAGAAAAAATGGTGTTGACGATCTATGCGCCTTTATACGCTTCTTCGAAGAGAGCTTTGGTGACGCTAGTTGAGAAAGGCGTTGACTTCGAGACCGTCAATGTCGATCTCTTGAAAGGAGAGCAGAGGCAGCCTGAGTATGTTGCGATTCAGGTTCCTCTTCTCTTTCTCCCTATTTCCTTTTTTTGTTGCTCTCTGATTTTTTTCTCCGATTGTGATCTTCCCTTGTCTATTTTTTTTCTTTCCCGATCGATCGATGCAGCCTTTCGGTAAAATCCCTGTGCTCGTTGACGGAGACTACAAGATCTTCGGTACTTTTCTTCTCCTTTTCGTCCAGATTTTGATACCATACTCTGAAAATTACACACGAGTGATGTGATGACTGATGATCGGGTAATGGAATGAGTTATACTGTTGTGAATTTATGTTAGTGGAGTTTGACCAATGGGGATGCGTAGAATAGGTTGCAGTTTTCAGATTTGATAATCAAGAAAGAGTAAATGTATAGAGGAAGAGGATGTTACATGTATATGTATTGTTGTTGTTGAAAATTTGAAATAGATATCATTATACGTTGCAGAGTCGCGTGCGATCATGAGGTACATAGCAGAGAAATACAGGTCACAAGGGCCAGACTTGTTGGGGAAGACAGTTGAAGAGAGAGGACAAGTAGAGCAATGGCTTGACGTGGAGGCAACAAGCTACCACCCACCACTACTGGCTCTAACACTGAACATCATCTTTGCGCCGCTCATGGGTTTTCCTGCTGATGAGAAAGTTATCAAGGAGAGCGAAGAGAAGCTTGGCGAAGTGCTTGATGTCTATGAAGGACAGCTCTCAAAGAACGAATACTTGGCTGGAGATTTTGTGAGTCTAGCTGACTTAGCTCACCTTCCCTTCACCGCGTACCTCGTGGGTGCTATCGGGAAGGCTTATATGATCAAAGATAGGAAGCACGTGAGCGCGTGGTGGGATAAGATTACTAACCGTGCTGCGTGGAAGGAGGTTTCTGAGAAGTACGCATTGCCGGTTTAAAGAGGAAAAAATATATGGTTTGTTGTCTCTTGTGATGTTTGATTTGGGGTATTTATGTGAGCTTCTTGTTTCTGTTTCTGTTTCGAGTCCATGTCTTTTGGTTTTAATAAAAAAAACAGAACTCTTTCGACCAAAAAAAATAAGAAAATCTGTTGGTCAAACAGAACTCTTTTGGTTTTAGGAGATTGTCCTGTCAATAGAGTAGCGTGCAATCATTGAATGATGAATTTCGTGGATTGTGCAAGATCTGTATGATGTGATCATCAAGAAAGAATAAAGCATAGACTTGACGGTGGTGCATAGAAGACAAGTAAAGATTCACAAGGACCAGACCTATTGGGGAAGACAATTGAAGAGAGAGGACAAGTAGAGCAATGGCTTGACGGTGCTCTAACGAAAGAGAAGAGAAAGCTTGGAGAAGTGCTTGACGTATATGAAGCACAACTTTCAAAGAAAGCATACTTAGCTGGAGATTTTGTGAGTCTAGCTGATTCAAAGAGTAATATCGATTCAACGTTTTTGAGAAAAAAACAAAGCTAGCTGCTGAATAATGAAAGAAACAAACCTAAAAGGTTTGGAAACAAAGTAAAGTACTATTTAAAATATAAAAAAGTAAAACACTATATCTCAAATCTCAATGAAATCCTCGCAAACCACTAAGACATAAGCTCGTCAAACACCATCACATTCTAAAAAGCTCTGCGATTTTGAGCGTTTATAAGTAGCGTCTACTTAACGTTTAATAGCCAGATCCCAGCCAAACACAACGACAATATGCAAACGTCTTTAACATTGTCCTTAATTTGAGCTTCCACGATGAGGGCCTTTTGATGTGCTTCAGCAAGAGTGAGAGGGTTCAACAAGTTAAGCATTATTTGATCTTCTGTTGCCGCAAGCCGCGAACGAAACGCTCCACAATTTGTTGATCCGAATACTGCACATCAACACGCCTCACAAGCGATATAAATTCGATGGAGTATTCTTCTACTGATCGCCATCCTTGTCGCAACTTGTGCAAGCGTTTGAACATCATTTGGTCGTAGTTGAATGGTAAGAACGCCTTACGCATCTTCTTCTTCAACTTATCCCACGACAAGATTCTAGGTTTGCCCAGACGTGCGCGTGACGCCTTTAGTTGCGTCCACCAAACTGCTGCTGATCCACGGAATCGCGTGGCAATCATGGGAACACATCGCTCCAAAGATACGCGTTTGAACTCAAGAGTCTCTTCGACCGTGACGATCCAATGGAGAAGTTCCTCGGCCGATTGTTCGCCATGAAATTCCGGAAGAAGTTCAAACTTGAACCCTTGTTCAACGATAGGGTTCTCGTCATGCTCTGACAACGGATTGTCTTCTCTTCACTGTCGGATTTTTCTTGTGGCTGAACATTGATGTATTCCTCCTGCTTGAGGGCGAGAGCTTGCACCGCCGTTGTCAACTGCTAGATCTGTTCTTGTAGATGCGTGAGTGTCACTGCGTCTGTCGGAGCTGGAGGGGCCATGGCGAAGGAACGTAGTAGGGTTTTGAGAAAACTCTCTTTCAAAGCTGCTGAATAATGAAAGAAACAAAAGCTAATATAAATAGGGCTCTAAATCTAGGGTTTCAATCGATCTAGAAGGATCCAATAAACTTGGGAAAATTGGAAAAAAAGGACATATTGACTAGGGAAACTAAACTTTCCGTACTCATTTTCGGGAAACTAAACCTTTAATTAATGTTAATCCTCTTTTACCCTTAATAATAAATTAATTTTGTTTAATATATATATATAATAACAATTTTCCTTATTAAAAAATGTTATAATCTGTCGAAAAAAGAAAAAAAAAAACAAGTTAATCACAATCTCTTTATACTTGTATATCTAACAAAATAACTAAATATATTCAATTCAAAAAGGTTAGGGTTCTACGTCGACTTTCATCGGAGAAAACAACACCTGAGAAAGATTTTCGAATTCGCGTTCATCTCTTTCTCTATATCTACATCGATCGTTTATTGTATCTGCATCGTTTATCTACTTCTGTTTTCTTCTATCGGAGCTAGTTTATGAGAAAAAAAAAGAAAGATAAAGTATGTTTCTGATTTTTGATTTGATCTTCGATTATAAGTTTTGGATACGATTTACTGTGTGTAACGAGGTTGATGAATGAGTCCAACGGTTTCGTATGCTTTTGATGAGTCCAACCGTTTCGTATAATTATGGCGTCTTTTGATGATATTGTGAGTTGACTGAATTTTTTAGCAATCGTGTGTGAAATTTTGATCCTTGTGGTGTGTTTCTAATTTGCTATAAGAATCTATCATGATTCGTTTCTTTTAATTTCATGAAATGGATTTATTCCAAAAGAATAGCTTAAGAAATTTTATTGGGAATGATACTTAGTTGGAAAGTTTAACTAGATGTTTGTTATTGTGTAGGTATGGAACACGAGTTTCCGAAACGTCTTTTTAGAGCAGGATATGAGCCACAAGTGAAACAGATCAATAATAATTGCAAAATGCCGCTTATGAGCAAAATAAAGGAAGTCCTACAAGCATAGTACGATGAAGTGAAGAAAGATTCAGTATTCACACATATCCTAGAAATACATGAAAATTGTCGAGGATATTCAGCTCGATTGATACACAGCATCATGTGTTGGCAATTAGTTACTCAGAAAAAATACGAGATGTGGTGTGTTTTTGGAGGGAGACCATTAAGATTTTCACTGCAAGAATTTTATGCAATTCCGGACTCGACTATAAAAATGATAATTGGATTTGTGATTTAGAGAAATGGAAAGATGATCATGGGTTTTGGAGTAAATTGTTAAAGAGAAAGGGAAAGATTACCATAAAGACGCTGATTGATGTACACCTCATACATGTTAAGAAATGGAGTCATGAAGATAGAATCAGGTTTGTGTATGTATGTGTAATAGCGGGGTTGATAATGGCACAAGCTCAAAATAAAGAAATCCCACACACATACATCAAGTTGGTAATGGATATTGGTAAGGTGCAGACTTATCCATGGGGTCGTAAAGGTTTTGACCTTCTAATTAAATCTATCATCAAAACGCGAGATAAATTGAAGAACCACGAGAGCTATGTTTTGGATGGCTTCTCTTATGCATTGCAAATATGGTTTATGGAAGCAATTCTAGTCATTGGAACTTTGTTGGGAGAAAAACTTAGTCATGATTTTCTACAAGGTCCTCGGTGTTCAAATTGGAGAGGTGCTGCAAAAGTATCATACGATGACATTATTTTACTCGAGAACTCATTTCGTTTAGCCTCATTCACACATTCTTCAGATTTTTCAGGCAAATTAATATCATCTTCTTCATCATTAGAATTAGAATCATGTGGCTCCTTAGTCAAATCAATATTGAATCGATTCCTTTGATCATCAACTCGAGCTTTAAATGTCACACACAACTGTATCGCAGTCTTTTTTCTTACATACCCAACCAAATTTCTCACTTGCCGATCATTTGTGATAAGAACTGGAGGAGAATCTGAGTTAATGATCAAGTCATCTGGTAAATAACTGAACTCAACATTAACTGTACCCGGTTCTATTCCGTAGTCTTCTGAAACCATATTCTTTAGATCGTCAAGAGTAGTAGTAGATTCGAAAGTAAGTAATCTACCACATTTTTCTTGATCAACAATAAATCTCCACTCGTTGCGAAACAATCTCCATACATCACACTTTTCCGTATATCTGCAGCATTTTCAACTGGGATTCGAGATCACATATCGTTAGTGTAAAGCAGATCAAAGAAAAGGATAGAGACGTATACGAGAATTGATAATACAAACCAGAATATTGTATTGGTGACTGATTTGAGCATAGATTGAGATGAACAAGAAGAGAGAAACGGAGAAGAAGGTTATGGCGTTTTTAACGTATTTGTCCTTTAGGTTAGGGATAACAACTCTAGTTTTTTAAACTTCGTAGAATACATCTTCTTAACTTCGCAGAACGTAGAATATGCATTCTAAACTTCGTAGGACATAGAAGGAAAATTCTAAAATCCGTAGAACATATAAGAAAAAGTAGAAGACGTTTTCTAAAATCCGTAGAAGGCAGAAAATGTATTATAAAATCCGTAGATTATGTAGAAACGCAGGAGATGTATTCTAAATCTCGTAGAATAGAAAATAAAAAACAAGTTTTTTCAAAAAAAGTGATCTAGAAAAATATTACACTAATATTTATTCGTTTTTTATATTTTTAAATATTTTTGTTTTTATTAAAAAAAATTATTTAAATATTTATAAGATTATATTAAGGTTATTTTAGTCAAAATATGACAGAAAAACCTAAAGGTTTAGTTTCCCGAATCGCTAGTCAATTTGTCCTATTTTTTCAATTCTCCCAATAAACTTTGGAAACAAAGTAAAGTCAATCTAAAATAAAAGTAAAGTATATCATCTCAATAAAAATAAGTACGTAAATCGTAAAACACCAAAGTAAAGTATTATCTCAAGAGACAATTGGTAAAAAAAAAAAATGTGTAGGGTTAGCTCAATAAAAGTATTGCATTTAAAATTTAGATTAATCCAGAAACATAACATCATTCCACAATTTAAAATTTAAACACATCTCTTTGTTTTTCATTCTGTAATTAAGGAGGAAAAAGAATCCTTCCCTAGTCAGACAGAAACTCAAGAGTCCAGAGTTGCTGATACATATAGACAACTCTTGAGGCACAAGAAAACCAAATAGGTAACTCTTTTTTTGTTTGTTAGAACAATCAACTTTCCAAACATTACGAAAATATCTCATGAGTATAAAAAATGTACGAAGGTCTACCAATTATTCATCAAGGCTGATGATGAAAAGACTCCGGAGGCAGATCATTGCGTAAAACATTAGATTCAGGAGTTACTACCGTAATATCCAAGCTGTTACTTCTGTCTCGTTCAGTCTCTGCAGATATTTCTCTTACATCAGAAACTCTTGCCTCTGTTGCCTGAATATCATTCCATTCGTTTTCTCCAACCGGAGGCTGAGCGTTTACTACCTGATCTTCACTCATATGGACTATATTCTCTCCCGGTATAGAGGCTGTTCTTGAAATGCTCAAACATGCTTTATCCACATCCTTTTCTGTTTCCTTTGTCATTGGAAGAGATGTTTCGCCGTTAGTAGATTCTGTCTTCTCCTCAAACACTTGCTTCGTCTCTAGTTGCTGCCTGTTTTTATTAAAAAATATAAGAGATTTATGACACTTTAAAATAACGAGTTGCCCCGGGAGATAGATTCATATATGCTAACCTCTGAAGCTGAGTTTGTAACATATTCACATATGCTAAAAGTTCTTGCTTCTCTGTCCAAGCAGTTGCCTCTCTCTGAGCAGCCTCCTTTGCTTTTGCTTCACCACTTGCTTCTGCAACCCTCACTTTCTCTTCGGCTCTCAGAACAGCTCCTTCAAGTATGACGGCACGCTCTCTGGCTTTTGCAAGCTCAGACCGCCACATATGTGCCTCTTGGAGAGCGGAGTCTCTTTCCTTGACCAATTGATATTTTTCCTTACTCAGAGTTGATGTCTTGTCTTCCAATTCCTTAAGCTACATAAGAGATACAGAGATCAATAAACAAGAATACCTACATAAAGATGCATATGTATATCTATATATGACACAGTCTCATCACCTTCAGTTTTGCGGCTTCTTGCTGTCTCTCTGAGTCTTTAGATAAGCGCTCAAATTCCACACAGACAATTTTCCTTTGTTCATCCATTGTATGAGCTGCAGATGCTGCAGAGACAGCTGCTTCAGCCGTCTCAGATAGCTTATCTGCTATCTCTTTTATCGTTGAGTCACGAGAACGAAGTTCTCGCGCCAAATTCTGTAATTCTTCATCTTTGACACGCAGAGTTTCCTGTAAGATGTAAGTGGCTCGATAAAGCTAACCTGGATGGAAAATATAATACAGATGGACGATATGCTTTATGCTAATCTTCAATGACACAAAGTTTCCTGTAAGATGTCTCTATATGCTTTACATCACTCAACAAGACATTGCAGGATCTCAATAGCCAATGGATGTCTATATGCTATCTGCAGTGAATGTATCCTAAAGTCAAAGAGAGATGGAAAATTACCCGACCTTCAATATCGTCAAATCATCTAATGGTCCAACGATCGGTTTATTTGCTGTTATTTTCAATGCATTCCTCAGAGAGACCTGCATTGCTGCTTGGATTTCTTTGGAACATTCCAACGCTGTTGAATTGGCAGCGGCAACAACGGTTGCAACTGTACCAAGTGTTGCAGAACCACTTCCGCTTAGAGAATCAACAGCCTCTTTATGTGCCTTTAGGACAAGCTGTGTCGCACTGGATATTCCAAGGCCCAACAAGATAGATGAAATAAGCGTGGTGGCATCTCTAAGAGATTGGTAAGAAAATAAGAAAAGAGAAAGATCAAGAGCCAGATGACTTACTGTAAGGTTGTAACCCAAGCTCTAGCTGCACCAGGAGTCTCTGCACACAAAAAGTAATCTTTCTTCTGTGGGGTACTGATATCTAAATCATGTTGAAGAAAACTCAACTCTACATCAATTATCTCCTTTTAGACAAAAGACAGGACTATAAATTTGCCAGCATTATAATAGAAACAAGGATACAGATACAGCAACCATTATATTTTGGAAGCCCCCTGAAACACAAAAGAAACAATTCAATAATACGAATATACACCTAATAAGGTTGATTAGTCCGAACAAAAAAAAGAATGTAGCATCCATACTGGAAGTTAACAGGAGAGATGGTGATTGTGCTATTTTCGTCAAACAGAATTGTTCCCTTGATAGTTGGTTCATTTCGTCTTGTCCTGAGCCATGGAAATACATCAGAACTTAATACAATGCCCATGAAGTGATCTCCACACAAATGCAGTTACATAAGCAATTGATATTACTCACTTGTACTCCATTTTCCCTGTTGTTGGATCAAGTATCACCCATCGTTCGTTCCATTTTCTCAGCTTTTCATACATAAACAGAATGGTACAGTGTGAGCCATTTAATAATCCAAGACATTTCGGGCCAACACAGGACTTCTCATAACAGTTGATGCTTAAGTTTATAATCAAGCAAGTCCTCAAAAGAAACCACAAGGATTCTTTAGTTTCTTATTCTCATCCGGATGCTCCATAGTGAGAAATCATACAAATTTAGTACGCCTAACTATAAAACCCAATCGATAAAGCAAGCGACTTTTGATCATTTTACTCAAACTGAAGAGAGCCCATCAAAAGAATTGAGACATAAATCGAACTTACAGTTTCAGACCGCTTGAAAAGCGGTCCCTGTAGCAAGTTCCGACCGGAGCCAGATGCCAATTGCCGCTTGATCTTATCCAAGCTGTTCTCCGTAGCATCAACAAGTCTCTGCTCGTTTGACAATAGAAATGGTAAACTGGGTCAATTTTAGAGTTTAAATTAAAACAGACAAAATAATTAGACCAAATCTTAGCACAGATCGAGAGAGAAAAAACGAGACCGGAGAAGCGCCGTTTGAAGCCATGTTAATTGGGATCGGCGAGATCGGAAAGCTCTTTGACTGATCAGAAGTGAATAATTGTTGATCGATCAATCGAGAGAGGAGGGTTTTAGAGGGTTTCTTTTAGGGTGTGAGGTGAAGAAGACGAGGTGGAAGAAGAAGAAGAAAAAGAAGAAATTCCAGAAATTGCTGTTAGGTTTGGTTTCGCGGAATTGCAGTTGAATCTGTCTTCACTCTTCAACGCGATCAAATAAACTTAACCGGCCGGTACGTAAGTGGACCAGTTTCACGTCAAATAACCGGTTCTTGAAGTTCTCTTCTTCTTCTTTTTTTTTTTCATTTTCAGTTCTCTCTTTCTTTCTTTTTGTCCTATTCAGTTTTTTTTCTTCTATACTCGTTGATCTGGACAATTAGACATAAACTTATCTCTGGATAAAAATTATATACACAGATTTCTTGTTCCTTAAAAACTACAAAGTAAAATGTGATATTATTATGTCTATTTTCTAAATGCTAGATATGGTTTTGCAAAATCTAATAATATATAATAGTCGAAGGAAACTCTCCATGGATTTGACACTTCATCATTTGAAAGCAAAAATTAACATATAAAAAAAGTAGTTTATATATCATGTAATTAATTATTTTATTTGACTAATTCATATCTTTAAATTTTAGATGATATTCAAAATAATTGTAATGATGGAAACGAATATGCTACAACGATGACAAGTAGCTCAGGAGTACAAGATTTAAGGAGGTTTGGGTTTGTTCTATTGTATGATTTGTCATATGCTATTTCATCTTTAAAATTTATTTTTTGTTTTGGTGGAATGCGTTTTGATATCTTCACTCTCGTGTTGTTTACGTTTGTTTCAGATTTATGTTTTGTTTTTAGTGATCAATGAGATTAAATTTACTTCTTTTTTTTTACAAAAACTTGTCATTTTTAGATTGTTTTTTTTCATAAATAGTATCGAATTGTATTTTCAATATTTATCTCTATTATTTTAGTTTATTAATTAGAGAGAGAAATTTATATAGTGTATTAATAAAATGTATAGTAAAAATTATATTTATATCAAAATTTATGTTTTGTTTTTAGTGACCAACACTTAAAGAAAATTATTAAAATTTTATGAAAAAATAATTTGACTAAGAGTGTCCTTTTAGCATTTTTCACATATAATAAAAAAGAATACAATATGTGAAATTTGAACATGTTTTTTAAGTTTTAGGTGTGGCACAATTGTTTCACACCATCATGATCGGTTTTATTTGTTTATTTTGTATTGAAATCCGTATATCGTAGGACTGGCCTCATTAATATTTAATAGCGTAACTCTTACTAGAATTCCTTTAATCCATTCGTATTTTTAGTGAATTTTGTAAATGTTGGTGTCTGCAAAACCTCGATAGAGCCTTTAGGTGCGTGGTAATTTTTTTTTTAAGAAAAAGAAATTCCTTGGCGATGTTTACATCTATTTTGTTCTCCAACCCTATATAACAACAGCACGGATAATGAAGAGTAACACTTAGAGAAAAAAGACCGAAAGAAAAAAGCATCAAGTAGAAACGATTTTATTACGCAAACAGCGAAGATTACAACTCAAACACAGAGACTACAATACATTATCAAACTTTATTCCCGTAGTTTTTCTTCTTACTTCATTACAAAAGCACTATGGTTTACTACTCATACACACACACATAAGTGTATATATTGATTGCAACCATGCATGGTGGTGAATACATTATGTAGGTTTAGTGACCGGGCTGAGTCTGAACAGCTTCTCCGGCATAAGAACAGCACCTTGCGCAGCCACGGTAACCTCTGTAGCAGCACCCGTGGCGGCAATAACCACCTCGCCCTCCACGGCCTCCACCGTTGTATCCCCCGTGTCCTCCTCCGTTGTAGCCTCCTCCATGGCCACCGTGGCCACCACCATATTGATCAGGTTGCACTGTTTCCTCACTCTCCGACTTTACAGTGCCTGTCCAAAACAACACATTAATTATTTCAAAAATATTGTTTAGCATATATATATGGGATGAAAATGAAATTATGAAATGTTATACGTACCCGACTGGCTTTCAGATGCTGCGACCACTTCTGAGACGACGAGAAAAAGTGCAAAGAGACCCAAAAGAAACAAAGCCTTGGAAGCCATTTGATTCAACTGCTTATATTATATTATAACACGATTTTTTTTTATAGATAGAACAAGTGATGAATAAAATGTTACACTGTATGCCCTCTATTTATAGCAAATTAACGAGGAGGAGAGAATGAGCATCCGTAGCTCAATAACAACAAGGGAATATTTTATCGAAAGAAAAGTTGAGGAAATTTATCACAGCAAGGAAAGTTTTATGGTTGGTTGTTGGATTCATCGTAAATAAATTCGAAACTCTCCATAAATGGCAACCCATACTATAGTCTTTTAGATCTTTCTGTCAACGTCTTAAACACAGCGCATTCACACAGATGAAAATATAAAATTCCATTATTGGATTACTATTACACTAGATGCGACATATATAGATATCCGGTTTTGCATCTTATATTATTTTTATTTCATGTAAAATATTTCATATTTTTATACGTAAATTAATATTTAAAAAGGAATTTCATGCCATCCGTCTTTCATATCCCAAACCAAGTTCCAAATTAATCACCGAAATTCAGAACCTTTTCTTTTTCAGATTTTTTTTTTTGTGTTTCCCTCTATTTAATACTCCTATTATATTGGAATATAATAAAGGAAATATTTGACCAGATTGACTTAAAATTTTATTTGTTTCAAAAAATAAAACAAACATTTTTTAAAAATGAAGGGTAAATTCCCATGTATATAATTCATTGTATTGTTTGCAAACTCCAACCAAATTCGCTCTTGTCCTCAAACCTCCAATCAGAAATTTTGGATTCGACACCACAAGAGTATGTCAAATGTAACTTTGATGCAACATTTAATCTTCATACCAAAAAGGTTGGATACTAAGAGATCATTTTTGCATACCAAGGTATTAGGGTTCAGCGAATTTAGAGACCGCATCTTTACAGGTAAAAACAGAAGCAAAGTCCCATTTAATTACAATTCTCAAAACATGAATTTTATAAAATTTCACTCAGTTATATTTGAAGTAGATTGCATGATGCTTCATAACATTCTAAATGATATAACACATGAGTTTGAATTGGATAATATAAAAGATATCAAACTAACAAAATTTCGTAAATGCAACTATTGTATTCTCATGTGAAACGAAGTTGCACATACTTTACCAAAATATGGTCCTTCAATTTTTTTCTTTTTCAAGTTGTATATTCATCTCTCTCTCTCTCTTTGGTTAACTCATTCGTTGTATCATCATGACTATATTTTTTAAAAATATATGAAATAGATATAACTTTTAAATTTGTTTTAGCAAAGAGTTTGGCACAACTGCAGATTAAACATATGTATAATTGGTCAAATAACACTGCGATCTTTTTTATTTTCGGTTGTTTACGTAATATCAATTTTGTTTTAAAAAAACAATCACGGTTATAAAGACAAAATCTTACAGTGATAACAAAGAGGACAAACTCAACGTCATTTCGAATTATGTAATATTGCAGTTCTTGAAAAGTTGATCAGCCACCATTTTGGTTTTTACTAGGTTCACTTTGATAAGAATAATTCCTTAAACAAGATCGATAAGCTATTAAACCGATCATTAGGAAAGTTTCATTTAAATTTCTAGTAATTGGTTTTCATTAAAGAAGTGTCATAGTCGTTTTAATATTTAAATTAAAAGAACTCACAAAATATTAGAAGTATCAATGGAAAGATCACTATCTTCAACTTTTAATGATTAGAGCAAGAAATGTAAAGGTGAGGTTGGGATGGAGAAGTTAGCTAAAGTGAAGATGCTTGTTGAAAGTTTTAAAGGAGGATGGGGCTCATGAACATTAATGGCCTTTTGCTTTGTAATAGGATTGAAAGAATCAAAACAAAAGAGTATTACACATGTAAACCAAGACACGCTGCAATTTTGGGGTTTATAGAAGTGGGAAAGCTGCAAAACGTGAAGTGGTCCTTTTTTCTTTATATACGTATTTATTCCTTTTGTATTAGTTCTCTCATTTGTCTCTCACCTATATGGCATTTTCAAATAACCATGACTTCTTTTACTGAAACGGGTTGGTCCATAAACTAGGTTATTCAAATCGCTCTTAGAATGCGCTAGCTATACAAAAGAGATGCATAAAATATGGTAAGCAATCTATATTCTGGATTTCGATTTACATAATGGTCTTGGATTTTTCAGTTATGAACTGTAGAAACCAAAACTCATTTAATTCGGTTTCGGTTTTTATTTGGCTTTGTTTTTAGCAAATTGTATCTTCAAATTACAAGATTTTTCAACGAAAACTTTTTTTTTAATCCTCTTCAGTTTGGTTCCAATTATACGTTTAACTCCAAAATAATGATGTTTTGTGATATTAAAACTCTATTAAAAAAAAACGAGTCTAGACATTTACTAGTTAGAGTTTTTACTGTAATTACAGTTTTTAACACTTGACTAGTGGTGCTAGTCTGCTAGACTTATGTTTTTTTTTTTTTTTTGCCGAGCAATTAGTGTGACAGATTTAGATGGAAAACGAATCAGCCATATTCTGCCTAATTCGACGCCTCGACCCAATCATCAATTTCAAAAACCTATCGGGCTATCGATACAAAAAAAAAAAAAAAAAAAGTCTAGGATTGATCAAATCCATTGGCTTTATAATCCATCAGCCCAAATATTGTATGAAGAAACTTAGACTGCTACAGAAACTGATTCAAACAACTGAACAAAAACATTTATGATCGTTTATATAAATATTTGCTACGCTCTTAAGATTCATGTTTGAAAAGAGAAATAGTTATCCATGTGGTCATTATAATGCATATACCTTCCACAGTGAAATCATGATGTTTGTTGACAGTAACATATTGTAGTGGTCTTTGAGTGCAACCTGCCATGACTCACTTTCCCTTACAAAAACTCTGACATTCTTCCACAAAACATAAAAGTCCAATAAAACTCTACTTTTGGATGAATATAAGCCAACGAAATTCCAGTTTTAACTTCTTCTTTTTTCCGAAGAGAACAAAAAGTAATGCTATAGAAATAGTGAGACCCACTTGACTTTTTTAAAAACATCCGAGAAATTTCGATCCTTGAATTTTTTTTTTTTTTTCAGAAATAAAACATCATTTTCTTGTTAGTATCTAGTTAATTAGGAATGCGTAAATATATCCATTAGACATAACACTATATTCGAACTTGACTTTACTTATTCTAAGAGGCTAAAGCAGTTCTCTTTAAATCATAAATCAAATCAGTAGATTTAACAACAATTGAGTAACTAGATTATTGCCCATTCCTCCACTTGCTTTTTCTCCATTTACATTCAAAAATAAATAAATAAGCGATCGACCTCCATGCAAAAACCTTATTATATTACAAAGTCCCGCACTTTACTTTTATCACATTTCTTTACAGTACTCTAAAAGCAAATTGTAAAACTCCACTTTTCTTTTCTCTTCTTCTATAGCTAGGAAACTAGTGGATCAAGTTTCACATCTTCATCCTTCTTTTCACACACGCATTTGTTTTATATATCTATGATAAAAACAAACTCATGAATGAATGATCTTCAATTTTCAACTATGTGTTTGTTGTTTTCACTTCAAACCACATGAAATCATGAAGATTCATCATCACCTCTTCGTCTCTCTCCTTTTTCTTCTTCTTCTTCCCCTATGCTCCTCCCAAGAAAACACCAGAAGCTTGGTCATTGATGTCAATGGTCCACTCGAAACTTCTCCAATCTCCGAGGTTAATATGTTCTTCTCTCTCGCTTTCTCTCATCATAACTAAAGCTTATAATCTTGGCCATTAAGTAGTCATTGATTTAGCTTATAATTCTGTACTTTGGAGTTCCAAGCATTTACTTTGGTACTGAAACTTATAACTGCATGATTAGCATAGATATATGGATTTAAGGAAACCATGAAGAACACCCTTGACTCATCTGAATAAACATTTTCTTACAAATGATTGATTAAAGGATTTAAAACGAAAAAAAAAGAATGATTAAAGGATTAAGCTATCTTCACTATAATTTGTTTGTTTGTTTATTCCCTGTCTAAACTGCGTGATTGCTTGTTAATTGCTTTATCAAAAACTTTTAATTTGTATGGAAATCTTATTCTGAATTGCTTGTTGAAACAGAAACTAAATCCAAAGCTTGTATACGAAATCAAAGTGCATGGCTTTATGCTTTGGGCATCGATGGGTGTTTTAATGCCAATTGGTATAATCTCCATCAGAATAATGTCTACCAAAGACCAACCTTTAATCACTCGTCGGCGACTCTTCTTTCTTCATGTAACTTCTCAGGCAGGTTTCACTTTTTTTTTGTTTTTAAAGTATATATATCAAACATTATAATTCAACAAAGTAAATCATAAGAATGTTGAAAATATCGTATGAGTTGAAAATGAAATTCAATGGTCGGTATGAGTGTCAAATGAATATGGGTGGATAGAGAGTAAAGCAAAGATGCCTCTTTCCTCGTCTAAAGAATAAAGATTGCATCCAATTAACAACTTTTTCGTGGGTTTTTAATTAGTAATTAGTAGGGCTTTTTTTGGCTGTTCCAGATTGTTGTTAATCACATTGATAATCATGAAGACTTGAACGCCAAGCAAAAGTGTCAATATCTCTTTTTTTATTAAGCAGACGGTTAAATTTCTAAACCTTAAACTCGTTCTTTCACCTTTTTAAAAATTAAATTAATAAACCTCACCTATTAGCCAAATAATAATAGTAATAATCATAATAATTAGATACAAAACTCTTGTTTAACTATTGTTTCTAATCAACCAGCAGCTCAAGGTTTACTTAGAAGATTAAACGAGCAATTAAAAACGTGATTAATTTATGAAACAGATGGTTGCAGTGACACTTGTGACAATAGGGGCGATAATGTCAATCAAAAACTTCAACAATTCCTTCAATAATCATCACCAACGGCTAGGAATTGGACTTTATGCTGTTGTATGGGTCCAAGCTCTTCTTGGCTTCCTCCGACCTCCACGGTACTTCTGTTTTTATTCTTCGACGAAATTAAGACAGCTTAAGATAAACAATGGTCACTATTTTGTGTTTTTGTGTTTGCATTTAGAGTTTGCACAAAATATTAGGTCATTTATAAGGAGGGAATGCAAATTTATTCATATCTTCATTACTTATTTTTGACCCGAGGATTAGCCAGAGTGTGGATCTGAATCATATCCTAATGACACAAAATATGGATAATTATAAAAGAGACCACTCTTATATTTTGTTTTCTTAAATTCAAAAACACCACAACTTTTTGGGTGGATATATAAGGGGTTCTTATAAAGTTTAGGAAGTAGTCCTAAATGATTTAGTAACATTTCCTATATAAGCTTTTATGAACTCTTAACCTAAACTTTGTGGTGTTTTTGGATTATTTTCAAAATTGTGGTGGTAGTTTTGGAACCTTTAAGTTAAGGTATATCTAAAGGAACATATATAATACTAATCAGTTAATTAGTAGACTTAATTAAATGTTAGGATGACAAGAACTAAACGGGTCTAGTTTATAATGCATCTTTAATTGTTTTACTATACATTGCAGGGGAGGAAAGACTAGAAGGAATTGGTTTGTAGGACATTGGATATTAGGAACATCAGTGGCTATACTTGGGATCATAAACATATACACAGGCTTAAACGCTTACACTCAAAAGACATCAAAAAGTGTTAAGCTTTGGACCATACTCTTCACGGCACAACTCTCTTCTATTGTCTTGTTCTATCTTTTTCAAGACAAGTGGTCTTATATCCAAAGCCAAACTACTGTTAATAGAACCCAATCCGTTGATCATAACAGCAACATCTCAACCGCAGAGACTAGCCACGGAGACGAGGTCGAAGAGACTAAACCGGCGTTAGAGAAATGCTAAAAGCCCCCAATAAGTATTGAGAGATTGTTTTTTTTTTTTCGGAGAGAAAGGGTTTAATTGAAGGGAATTTGAGTTGATATGTGGTGGTAAAATATTTGACTAATTACTTTCGAGTATTTTTGTTATTTTGAAGTGTGTGATTAAAAAGTGTATACTAATCTAAAACAAAGAGATGTTTTTTTGCTAAATTAAAACAAAGATATGTTTTTCAGTTAGTTTGACTGCATTTGTATCATGAAGGAGAAGCAATGGCCTTGAAATTTCTAAGGAACACTTTTCTGCTTCTCCTCTTCTTCATGCTGTCTGAGAGGTTTGAGTCTCTTCTTTATCGTGTCTGAGAGGTTTGAGTCTGAGGGTTAGGTTTGACCTTTTGAGTTTGCCTCTGATTTAACCGGCCGTTAGATTCGTTCGTCGTATCGTGGTTAATAAAACCGTTATTTGTAATATGATAACTCAAATTAGTCTTTTCTAAATGATGCAAATAGATGACAAAAAAAGAAAGAAAAATAGTATAATAGAATATAGTTATTTTTCAAAGCAATTCCGGAAGTAGTTCAAGCCTTCAAGGTTTTGAACCCGACATGAATCAAACATGCAACTTTCTATTCAGTTATAATAGAAATTAGGGGCGTTCAATCCATATTTTGATTCGGTTTCTGATCGATTTTTTTATTGTTTTCGTATTTTGGATTTATATTAAAAATAATATCTAAAATAAAACCAAATTTGTTATGGATGGTTTGGTTCGGTTTCGATTTATGAAAGTTATATTTTTCCACTCCCTGTATGAAAAAAAAAAACTTAAAACAACAACTATAATGAAACAGAAATAGTAATAAATACATAGATATAAACTTCCATATAGTTGAAAAAGAAAACTTCCATATATTAGTAAAAAATATAACTTCCATATACATTAAGATCTCTAGATTTCCAAGACTAAATCCAACATAAAACGGAAAGTGATTTCCTTTCCTCAATGAACATTCTAAAATTCAATTAACATATCAGTTATGGAAAAGAGATATAGAAAATATCTAAAATTCAAGAACAAAATCCTAATGTCCCCAATTATAAATATCCTCATATATTTATCACTCACACACCGAATGTTGATGTATAAATAGAACCAACGCCACCAAGAATAACAAAATATTTATCACACAATTCTTCCTCCTCAACAACCCAAAACATTGACAACCTCTGTGAGTTTTGCAATGATGAGAGGTGCTGCTTCGACCGGAGTAGTAGCAGTCATGGTAATGATGCTAGTGGTATTGAACCAATTAGAGAGTGCTATTGCTAATGCTTCATCATCATCAAACAAAACTTCTTGTAATATTTATAGAGGAAGTTGGATCTACGACAAATCTTACCCTCTCTATGCTTCCAAGTCTTGCCCTTTCATCGAAACACAGTTTAACTGCAAGCCCAATGGTCGCCCCGACAGCGATTACCTCAAGTATCGTTGGCAACCAACCGGTTGCAATATCCCAAGGTTATTCCTCCTCTTCTTTATACATTTATAACATTATCGATACGTAGATCTAGTTAGTTTTAAGACATATAACGATTTGCGAAACCATTAGCATTGTTTCGGAAACTTTCTTCATTCTCAAAATGCCTTTATTATTTCTTGAGGGGCTCCATAGGTTTTTATTTAGGATCGATTGGGCTCAAAACCTTAAGTATGTTGCATATGAGTTCATATGTAAGAATTTCATATAATGTTATCTATGATATTGTCACACATGCGTGTTTCTCGGTGTATGTATATACATGTCTAGATTTAAGCAAAAATTTCATTGAAGACGAATCTATAAAAACATATAATCGATTTCATATTAATTAGTAGTTAGAATAAACCAATTAATGTACCTAGGTTAAGCATTTCCATCGATATATAGCTGGCATTAAAACCGAATTTCTTGAAAACTAAACTATAGATATATATATGAGCTTTTGGTAATAATAGGACATTATTTTATGGAATTAAGTAACCGAAGCTAGTACATATGATAAATCCAAAACTATCAGAAAGATAAATGAATGAAAAAGATTAATTAACCAACAATATGGGGACAAAATAAATAGTGAATATTTTAATTTTTTTTTGTATGAACGTGTATCGTGAGGTGCAGATTCAACGGCTTAGATTTTCTGGAAAGAATAATGAAAGGGAAGAAAATGATGTTCGTAGGAGATTCACTGAGTCTAAACCAATGGCAGTCTCTCACGTGTTTGCTCCACAACGCCGCACCAACCGCTAACTTCACCATCACTCGTACCCCTTCGGGCCTCTCCGTCTTCTCCTTCCCCGTAACGTTCTAACTCCATTAAATTATCTTCTTCTTTTATTGTTTTCTCACGGTATTGGTCGTCCGGTTTAATCTGGTGTAGATTAATTCTGGTTCGGTTTGTGTATAAACTGCATGCAAATGCAGGCTTACAATGCAACGATTATGTTCTCAAGAAACGCGTTTCTGGTGGATATAGTCGGAGCCGCACCAAAGCGAGTGATGAAGCTCGACTCAATCTCGAGCGGTTCGCTGTGGAAAACCGCAGACGTTTTGGTCTTCAATTCTTGGCATTGGTGGCTTCACACCGACCGAAAACAACCGTAAAATCTTGTTTTCTCAAACATTATGTATATTTTCTTGGATCTGGAGATTAGTATATAACTAATGTAATTATTTTGGGGATGCAGATGGGACGCAATTGAGTTTGCGAATGTAACGGTTAGAGACATGGACCGATTAGTGGCGTATGAGACAGCGATTAGGACTTGGGCTAAGTGGATTGATCAAAACATTGATCCTTCCAAAACTAAAGTCTTTTTCCAAGGTGTCTCTCCTGACCATACCCAGTAAGTTCCTTCTTTATTTAGCTTCCTTTTAATTCGATATAGATATACTATAAATCATCAACGATAATGCTTTTGACAAAAAAAAAAAAAAATTCATCAACGATAAAGATTTAAGACTTTTGGATATAAGATTAGAATTCTAGACTGACGTATGCAATTTTTTGGGATTAATGTTTTGGTTAGAAATTGTGTGGTTACATATGTTGATGAAGAATTTGAAGTTGGTTATTTACATTAATGGTGTATTACAGCTCAAACGAATGGTCGAAGCAAGGTGGTAAAGGCAGCTGCATTGGAGAAACAAAGCCGGTTATGGGATCGAAGTATCTAGCAGGGCCACACCGAGCGGAGATGGTAGTGGAGAAAGTGATAAAGACGATGAAGAATCCGGCGCAATTAATGGACGTGACATTGATGTCTCAGCTAAGGAAAGACGGACATCCTTCTGTCTACGGATTTGGCGGTCACCGGGTCCCGGATTGTAGCCACTGGTGTCTTGCTGGAGTTCCGGATAGCTGGAACCAGCTCTTGTACTCTGAGTTGTTTCATTCTTGATTGCTGATGGATATATAAAAGAGTCGAACCTACCTCGTTCATTACATATATATATACCTTTGGTTGTTTTGATTGATGTATTTCTTAAGTTTTCTGCAAAAAAACTCGTCATCTGGTTCCGATTTGCAAGAAAACCCATCACCACAGAAAAATGCAAGTCAATCCTTCACCCGAGAGTCAAACTACAATATAACTCTCCGTCGTGTATAGATTTTAAAAACCGTTTAAGACCATATATTGATTACCAAAATTACGTCGTTTTGGGCAAATTATTAAACAAAAGTATGTAAAATGGTGGTTTGAACCCTTCACCTCAAGTATAAACCACATGCACCATGCCTGATAAACACATATTTTACACGTTTTAGAGTGTTTATTTATATTAGTTTTATTTTGTTTTTGAGTCTTTTTAGTGTGTTTTAGTGCATTGTATGTCTCATAATTATTTATTTGTATTTTAGAAGTCCTAGAGAGTCTTTTTGATATTTTGTAATATTTTGTATCATTTTATGTATTTGGGAGTTGCTTGGATCAAAAACAAGATGATGCAAAAGGGGATTGAGAAGAAACGTCAGAAGTTCGGAGATCGATGACAGACTTTCCACCGTTGGATCACGCTGAAATTTGGAGACAAGCTAGCGCAATGGCTTAGCTTTAATTTAGAAGTGGTTTGAGGCCAATCCAACGGCGCGATCGAAAGTTACGTCATGTTTCGTGAAGTCGGTCCGAGCTGATCAGAACACTATGGCCATGTTTCGTGGAGTTCCTGATGATCGGTTTTATCGGCCACCTGGCCGATAATGAGGACCGATAAAACGCCTTGTCTCGTGCCAAAAAGACGCTGTTCCTGCCAATGCTCCCGTGAAGAAGACGCGGTTCCTGCCAATGCTCCTGTGAAGACTTCTATCGGCCATATGGCCGATAAAGAAGCCCGATAAAACGAAGGATGGCCAAGCCCGAAGACGTCGAAGAATACCATCTCATGTGAAGAGTTTTATCGGCCATATGGCCGATAAACATGCCAGATAAAATGAAGAATCTGATCGATCATATTATTTTGGATCGATCCAAAATAATATGATCGATTCAGCTTCCAGCAGCCAAACACTGTTCACTCTGCAAGTGTGTTTTTTTTTGTGTGTTTTTCTTGATTGTGACATATGCAACTTGTTTCTTTTGACTTAATTTCCCTTAATTTGTGTTGTGTGTTTACTCAACTCTAGTTAGTTTGTTAGCTAGAGTTAAGTTAGTTTCATTTGTGCTTAAATATGTATTGTAAACCATTGTAAAAGATATCTAATTTTTTTTGGAAATACAAACTTCAAAAGAGTTTGGTTATAGATCAGTTCGTTTCTTGCATCTTCGGTGTGTAGTCTCTATTCCATGTGGATTAATACCTTGAAGTGCTACAAACGACATGCCGTCATGATTGCAGTGTTGTGCACGTTGAGGGTAATTGACGTGCCAAGCGGTGAAAAACTCGCACAATCAATGCCAACTGTGCCAACAACGAAGTTAATTGCAAAACTTCAAACATATATATATATATATATTTATAAATATATTGAAACGATGTGTTGTCTTTGAAATATTGCAAAATTCCCGAACAGAAACCGAACCAAAAAACCCGAAAAACCCAAAAACCCCAAAAAACCCGAAAATATATTGAAACGATGTGTTGTCTTTGAAATATTGCAAAATTCCCGAACCAAACCGAAAAACTCGAAAACCCCGAAAACCAAAAAACCCGAACCGAAAACCCGCCATTAATGAATTTCAAGAGTTTTCCCGTCTAGATCTAGGGGTGGGCAATCGGTTATTTGGTTCGGTTCGGGTTTTTTGGTTTTTGGTGTTTTTGGGTTTTTGAAATTGGTCCCATTCGGGATTAAGTTTTATATCGGTTTTCGGGTTTTTCGGTTCGGGTTCGGTTTGGGAATTTTGCAATATTTCAAAGACAACACATCGTTTCAATATATTTTCGGATTTTTCGTGGTTTTTAGATTTTTCAGTTCGGATTCGGTTCGGGAATTTCGCAATATTTCAAAGATAACACATCGTTTCAATTAGAGCTGGGCAAAATTCCCGGACCCGAAGACCCGACCCGGAATCGACCCAAAACCCAGTTCGGATCGAGTTTGGTTCTCTTAAAATACCCGAATAGGTCTCGTGGTTAGGTAGTTTCGGATATCAGTTCGGGTCAGTTAATACCCAAGACCCGAAAAAAACCAAAGTATTAGCACATTGGGCCGTTTTTAACACAAGCCCCGTCCGATGGCGAACAAAACTGAAGCACATCAACCATATTTATAAAGCAAATGATTGCTTGATGTTGTCTGATGTTATCGATGTGAGACAAACTAAAAAGGAAGGAAGAAAACAAAAAAATGAGGAAGGAAAAACAAAAAGTCCCACATCGACCGTATGATAAAGTGGTACTCCCACAAACTGCTATATATATATGTTCCTTTTTCTGTATCTTCTTTCCAATATTGGGCTTATTTACTTAATATTAACGGTCCAACGAAGTAGTGTAATAAAATTTGACTACATCCGGGTAAAATAGGTTAAATATTTTGGGTATTTTAGGACCCGATCTGAACCCGAAGGGATTTCAGGTATAGACTGGTTCCTCTACACAGATACATAACTGACCCGAACCAGAAATTTTAGGACCCGACCCGAATCCGAATTTTATAAATACATGAATGGGTCTTAAACCCTATACCCGAAAGATCTGATACCCAAAATACCCGACCCGAACCCAAACGGGTACCCGAATGCCCAACCCTAGTTTCAATATATTTCCGGATTTTCGGGTTTTTTCGTTCGGGTTTGATTCGGTTCGGTTCGGGAATTTTGCAATATTTCAAAGACAACACATCGTTTCAATATATTTTTGGTTTTCGGGTTTTTCGTATTTTTCCGGTTCGGGAATTTTGCAATATTTCAAAGATAACACTTCGTTTCAATATATTTATAAATATATATATCTTTGAAGTTTTGCAATTAATTTCGATGGCACAGTTGGCAGGACGCATGTGATTTATCCTTGAGGTGAAGGGTTCAAACCACTATTTTACATACTTTTTGTTTTAGTTTTGGTAATCAATATACGGTATTATACGATTTTTAAAATCTATACACGACGGAGGGTTATATTGCGGTTTGACTCTCGGGTAAAGGATTGACCTGCATTTTTCTGTGGTGATGTGTTTTCTTGCAAATCGGAACCAGGTGACGAGTTTTTTTTGCAGAAAACCTTTAGGTTTATGATATAGCATTTATCCTTGAGGTGAAGGGTTCAAACCACTATTTTACATACTTTTTGTTTTAGTTTTGGTAATCAATATACGGTCTTATACGATTTTTAAAATCTATACACGACGGAGGGTTATATTGCGGTTTGACTCTCGGGTAAAGGATTGACCTGTATTTTTCTGTGGTGATGTGTTTTCTTGCAAATCGAAACCAGGTGACGGGTTTTTTTTGCAGAAAACCCTTAGGTTTATGATATAGTTTTGGTCTCTGCTTGTTGAATTTTTGGTTTTTTTTCGACAATCATAATAAATAAATAAAAAAATTAATCTAGTGCGGATCAGATTGGCATTATTTTGGTTCCTAACATATAAATCACTAATTGGTGATCAATAAATTTGAAATTTTTTAAACCAAAATAAATATATTTTTCTTCGTGCAGTGACCAAATGTACACAAAACATTTCAACACTGTAAAAAAAAAATTTATTTGAGGATGTTTCTTTTGTTTACTTTTGTCTCTTCGGGGATATCCGATCAAATTAGAACGATAAAAGAGAAGATTAACATGGCGCAAGGATGACTTGCACACATTGAAAAATAGTTCAAATTTTTATCTCTCAAAAAAAAAAAAAAAAAAATTGCTAAGAAAAAAAAACTTTAATTTGGCTATTTTAAAAAAAATCAAAATGGAATTGATTTGGTCATTTTCATTTAACTTGGCCCTTAGCGCAAAAGACAAACAACATTTCTCTTTCACTTCACGTCTGCGAGTATCATCGAGCTCCGGATCTCATCGGAGTTTCATCCATCATTCGGCCAAAGTTCCGTCGATCTGTTCGCCGTTTATCGGACTCAGGAATCTGGAGATATCGATTTGAGAGAAAAGACTGTGTACAAGGTTTGATTTACAAATTCTCTCCGCGAGAAAAGTGGAGACAAAAGGAATCATGGCTGTGGTGGATGTTCACCGGTTCGCAGAGTCAATCACTTGCCATGCTTGGAGTCCTGATCACTCCAGTAAGCTTCTCACTTTCTGATTTCGAGATGCTCTTGTTTCGCTTTCCTTTTACCGTTTTGGCCTTTGGGAAGATGAGAATGGAGTAAATGGGTAACAGAATCTGGAAACGCAGATTACAGAAATATGTAAACTTTAGTTTTAGAACCATACGAGGATCTATAATTTGGCTGGTAAGAAGATAGAGGAGGAGACTGATTTGACTTATCTTATTTCTTGTGGAATTAAATTGCTCGTATATCCTTGGAATTTAAGAAATTTCTGGTAAATTCTTGTTTCCCCTTGTGTTTTGTGTGTCGGTGTGTCGGTGCTTCTTGCTTATAGAAGGAATCACGAGGTTAATTGAATTGATTTATGCTTCGTTATAGGAAGATGAAACCCTTCGTATATAAAATCTTAGTAGTTTAGGTTCAACTCAGGAAGAGAGCAGTTGAAGATTCCAGAGAGATGCTATGTTGAGTTTAGGAACAGTTGGTGTCAAAGTGTTGTACATTGGTTGATGAGCTTTTCTAAACAGATGAACGCAATGTCTTGTTACAACACCTTTTATGTAACCATTTATTTGTTTCCTTTTTCTTGTAGTGGTTGCACTTTGCCCTAACAATAATGAAGTTCATATCTATAAATCATCACAAGACCAGTGGGAGAGGTTACATGTCCTCGAAAAGGTGAAGCTTTCTCTCTCGATCTGAAATTAATGAGCGTGCACTCCTTTCCTTTCTCTTCTTGGGAATTCTACTCTTTATAGTTATATTTATTCTCATGTAACTGATCATTTGTCACTGAAAAGTGTTCAAGAGACAACTTGAATCTCCCTTACGACAACTTCATGATTTTTGTTTGAATCGTTGCAGCATGACCAAATTGTTTCTGGAATAGATTGGAGCTCAAAGTCCAACAAAATCGTCACCGTTTCCCATGACAGGAACTCGTAAGTTGCAACCTTTGATATACTTAATTGTCCATTTGGGCAACCTTGTACTTCGATTAATGCTATGAGAAACTGCAAACCTTTTATTCTTAGTTCACTGTTCTTATAGTTCGTTAAACTAAATTTGGAATTCCTGAAGGTACGTGTGGAGCCTGGAAGGAGGTGAATGGGTACCAACTCTTGTTATTCTTAGACTAAATCGTGCTGCACTTTGTGTCCAATGGAGTCCAAAAGGTAAACGTATCAGATCCAAAAATTACGAGTTATTTAGCTTCATTGTATAGGTAATATGTAATGTACTCTTCCTATAATTTCTGCAGCTTCTAATCTATGTTCCCATCTTTTTGTTCAATTCCCTTAGAGAATAAGTTTGCTGTTGGAAGCGGTGCTAAAACTGTTTGTATATGCTATTATGAGCAAGAGAATAACTGGTAATTTCTTCTGCTGCTCTTATATTCTTTCTTTGGAATGTTGCCTGGCTTCTATACTACGAATGGTTTTGGTGGTCTATTAAATGGTATTCTGTTGTGTTATCTACTTTCTTTTTGGTGGATACTGTGTTATGTACTGGCATGTTAATTTATTTCATCTTGACATGCATAATTGTGTATTGCATAGAGGTTTTGAAATCTGGAATGTGTGCAATTCTCGCAAAGTATATTATGACTTTCACGTAAAGTTTCGGTATTTTGGTTGGGTAACATTGCTTGGCTTTACTGTTCTCAGGTGGGTCAGTAAACTTATCCGGAAACGGCATGAATCTTCAGTCACAAATGTTGCTTGGCATCCTAATAATGTGCGTGCAATCAACACAACCTTGTTTACTTCAGTAGCTAAAATATTAATCAGGCTTTCGATAGATGCTTTCTATACCGAAAATATTTTATAAGTACAAGATCCCTAAAATAGAATCTCAAATTCTACAAAATAGCTAATATTCTAAGTCATGGGTATTGGTATACTTTTCCGATGTGCTCTTTGATTGCCTGGTTTGCATTAGATTCTTCTGGCAACAACATCTACAGATGGAAAATGTCGGGTATTTTCAACATTCATCAAAGGAGTTGACACAAAGTAAGCTCATTACTTGAACATCTACTCTAAAAAAACTATTTGCAAACGTGGGCTAGTTTCTTATTTGTCTTCACTGAATGTGCTGATACAGGGATTCAAAAGCAGGCTCATCGGCGGAATCTAAATTTGGGGAGGTTTGTTTTTTTTGGCAGGCTTTCCTTGGTTTTAGTAACATACTAATGCTTATGCCATATATATATTCTCCACCCCCTCATCTAATTTTAGTAATATACTAATGCTTTTTTCTACTGTGTCTTTGTTGAAACAGCAAATTCTTCAGCTTGATCTATCATATTCTTGGGCATTTGGTGTGAAATGGTCTCCAAGTGGAAACACCTTAGCTTATGTAGGTCAGAATATCCTTAACACTTGATATGTTTGTCCATTGCTATCTACTGAAATGATACAATGGAACTTCAACTGGGTTACATATTCTTTTACTACCCTCTGTCTCACTTCCTTTGTATATGTGATCTTGTATAGGTCATAGCTCCATGATTTACTTTGTTGATGACGTTGGTCCTTCTCCTTTAGCCCAAAGCGTTGCATTTCGAGATTTGCCTCTTCGTGATGTGGGTCAGCATCCACCCTTCTTTTACATTTGAGAACCTGGTCTTCTCTGCGTGTTATGTCCTGAATTGATATATTATCGGGAACTTTCTGTTTCAGGTCCTCTTTATTTCTGAGAAAATGGTGATAGGCGTTGGTTATGACAGCAACCCGATGGTATTTGCTGCAGATGATACTGGAATATGGTGCGTAGCTCTCAGAAATATCTGCTTAATTTTCTCCTCTTTATTATGCTTTGATCACAGGCCAGATAATTACTTTTGAAAATGATCTGCACACCGATAATTGCTTTGTTTACAAGCTTTGGTTTTGGTCTGTAGGAGCTTTATCAGATACATCGGAGAGAAGAAAGCGGCATCTTCAGGTCCCAGTTATAGTTCGCAGGTACATATCAAATTTAGTTTCTTTTATTTGTTGCAATATGTCTGGGTTTAGCTTTATAGTATATACTATAAGTGAAACTTTAGCTTATTCCTAAGTTGTTCCTCAAACATAATAATGTTTCGGGTAAGTGCAGTTGCTTCTTTTTCGCATTTACTATTTTCCACAGGCATTATCCGTTCTGTTTTGTCTAACCCGTCTGTTCATCATGCTATGTGTTTAGTTTTCTGAAGCATTTGGGAAATTCTACGGTCAATCAAAGGCTGCAACGGCCAACGATGCTTCTGAATCCTCTAAATCACGTGGAGGCGTTCATGATAACTGCATAAAGTAATATATGCCTTAAGCTAACTTAGGTTTTACAAAATCACGTGCAAGACTGTGTCTTTTTAACTCGTTAACTCCATTGTCTGTTAGAGCCTGACCCGTAAATTTACCTGAAACTTGCAGTTCCATTGTACCTCTGAGCAAAGCGGGGAGTCCTAAAGTTATGCGATTCAGCACTTCAGGTCAGTCACTAATTTATAAGCATATGTTCCTTCATGGAATCAGCCGATTCATTTGCTCGTATATGGGTTTGTAATTTATAGGATTGGATGGCAAAATAGCCATATGGGATCTAGAGAACATGCAAGAAGAACTTGGCCATCAGTTTTAAATAAACACAGAAATAAAACAAATCTGGATCACAAGTATGGTTTACTTAATTTGTATATCAGATTTTTTTTACCCTTTCCAATTTCGTAATTGTTTCAGTGTAAACTACAACAATAAAGGCCATATTTTTCTTGGTTTGTGTTACGGCAAGGAAGTGTTCGATTTCTGTCGTTCGCCTCTGGATCTTTGTAATATCTTGAATGCTTTATGATTGATTCATTATAGTTATAGCATCTTGTAATACCTTTTTGTGAAGTATATTACATTTCATGTTTTAGCTTTACGTCGAACCAAGACCATCTCGAGCTTAAATCAAACAATACCAAACCAAAAACATAAAATTTCTTCAAATTTTTTTCAAGTTGTTCAGAAGACAATATATAGTAGCTTTTGTCCTCTGAACAATACCATATTTTCCACAAAAATGTATCGACAAATGTGAATCTTCTTGTCTCATCTTGATATAAGTGTAGTCCAGAACAAAATCTGCAGTTGCGTAACAGGCAAACCTAACATTTGGAATGTTTCCTGCAATCATTCTCACTTATTGCGAATTTTACTACAGTCCTTGTCCTAGGCAACTCTCAGAATACCTATAACTAAGCTTTTTAAGCATAAACTAGAGATGCAACAATAGCTTTTTTTATGCGGAGAAACACAACTTGAACGATCAATTATATGTCTCCAAGATCATTCCTTTTCGTCCCATAAGCAATGAAGTTGACGCTTATGTCGTCTGACAATAACCATCTTCCTGTTATCGGGTTGTACACGAATCCAGCCATCTCTTTCACCTGCAAATCCATACTTTCTTGGTTATCATATCTACCACAATGTAAATAGGTGAGACAATCCCATAGATAAATACAGAAGAACAATCCTTGCTTCTCGCGATTTTACCACTTGTCCACATCAGACATACATGAGTATGTTTTTTCTTGTTTCTGTCGGCTTAAAATTAGTTATATAGATTGACATGGGCGTTACTGAAGGGGAAGGGAATTGGCTTACATCGACTGAAGCACGTTGTAATATCATTGTAAGTTCTTCAGGAGTTAGAAAACTTGACCACTGGTGTGTGCCTTTAGGAAGCTGCAGGTGATTATTATACAAAGACCAAATGTGTAACAAACATCACATGTCAGGAAATGGTGTTAACAAAAAATAAATGAGATGTGAAAAAGATTACCCAACGTAGAATGTACTCTGCTGCAACAATGGCTGATGCATATGCTCGCATCGAGCGATTAATTGTAGAAAGTATTGTGGCTCCGTTGGGGATGGTCAATGCTGACAACGACTTGCAGAATTCTGCAGGATTTGCTACATGCTCGATGATCTTCATATTAAAAATCAGAAAATTTTCTATGAAACTGATACTAGAAGCGAGAAATGGAACGGCATAATAATCAGGGATGTTTGACAAAGAGAGAAGACACATGTTGAAGTGTCGATGGACCATAAAAAGTACCTCTAAGGCAAGAACAGCATCAAACGTCCTCCCTTCATCCACTAGCTTTTCTGCATTTGAAAAAAAAAAAAAATTTAGTACTTAAACATAGAATAGATAGCAGAAAATCAGCTTTTGTAGAAGTTTTCATGTAACTTTATTGATCATCATTTAAGATTAGTAAAAAATACCTGCTGTAGTACAATGGTATTCGATCGTTGAAGTCACTGGATCCATATCCTGCAGAGACATTATATTGACATACAACAAAGAATAAAAGTCAAGATAGACAACAGGTTCATAAACTCGAGTCCTATGCAATGATGTGAAAACGTGTTCACTACTGCTCAACCATTCTGAATGCTACCAACCGTGACGGGACTGAAGTGTAGAGTTCGAATCAATAGGTTTTCAAGAAAAGTACTTCATCTTATGGAGGACACAAATGAACATAACATAACAATACATCCAGTGTATAGGTTATATGTATAATCAACGATACGATAAGAGACCTTACTGCATGAAGGCGAGCAATTTTGACATTCTTGTCAACAGCATCGATTCCTATGACAGTTGCTCCCATCCGTGCTAGAGGCTTCAAACAAAAAAAGAACAAGCCACTGGTGACCAAATCTTCTTATATCTAACAAAAACGCTCAACTTAGACTGGTAGGAAGAATAGGAAAATTATATTCCCCAACAAAGGTTAAGGTATGCTGGAATACCTCAGATAGTAGTCCGCCGCCGCAACCTACATCAACAAGTCTCAGTCCTTCAAAAGGCCTAGCAGAACTCGGATCCTTACTGAGAAGAACAAGGTTAATCCAACATCCAACATAGCAGGAATAGAAAGGAAAACAAAAGTCTCTACAAGTAATGCACCTGAAATGCCTGCATAAGGTCGAGCGGATGAAAGCCAACCGAGTTGGATTCATTAGATGCAACGGTTTAAAGGGCCCTTCAGAATGCCACCTTCACATAAGAACGCAGAGCAAAGAAATCACGTGAATCCCTCAAGATTCAAGACTCAAGAGTTGATGATTTTTCTAAGAATCCATCAACACATTATTGAGGCCACCAAGTAAATGATCACATCTTTCAAGTCTTTACACACTAAGATTCAATTGCATGAAGAAATCATTAATCATGTATAATCTATGTAAACACCACCTTTACTTAAGAATCAACCTCGATTCAATAGATAAAAATAATATTGATGACAAATTTTACTTTTTTGTAGATGTTCTAAGCATCCAAACTGATGATCGTTTCCTAGAAATGTAATTCATTGTCTTTCAAATTAAAAAACTATCATTGCAATAAAGAAATGTAACTATATCCGAATTTCAATCAAGCGAGACGAACCAGGTATCAGCAATGGCAGAGAATTTGGCAAGTTCATGTTCCTTGAGAGAAGATGTTGTCGACGGTGTGCTTCGGCTTTTATTGGAAGATCTGTCTTCGGGCGTTTGGATCTTATGATGCGAAGAGGAAAATGATGACGGCGAAGCATCAGTTTCTGAGGTCGAGAACGATCGCCGGTGAAGAAAACGCGACGGAAGTATGATTGAGGGAGATAATCGACGAGCAGAGAGAATCCTTTGCAGATGATTCATTTGCCTCTTGAAAAAGATCAGCGATGGCGAGACAAATAGAAAGCGAGTAGGAAGTTTAGCAAACGGTGGTTAACGGTATCTGACGTCGGGTTTCGCCGCCGACGGAGAAAACGAGCGAAAGTGAAGAAGAAGAAGTGAAGGGACAAAATTGGAACTTTCAATAATATGGTCACGGATGTATAATGGGCTACACTGACCTTGCCCATTTAGTATAAGTGAATGGGTCTAACTATATATGGGCTTATACCAGTGAAAGGCCAATAATATTTTTGAGATATATGATAATTAGAAAATAAAAATCGAAACAACAAAAAATTATGATATATCTTTTAAAGAAAATATAACATTGTTTAGTTGTTAAAAAAAAAAGAGAGTAGAGTTTAGTTTAGAGTAGAAAGTTCAAACTATCTTTTCTTTAATGTTAATCTCAAACTACTTTTTTTTGTCTAAATGTTAAAATTCATACCATTTTTTCGTTTACATTATTGTTGAAAAAACAACTTATTACAGAAAATGAAAAGACATAAGTGAAAGAGAACCAGAAACAGATATTACAACATTTAACTAAAAGAGCCCAGACTTTGAAAATAAAGCTCAAGAAGCGAAGGAGAAGAGATGTTACCGGCCGGGAACGAGAGCAAACGATCTCTCATTAACCTGTCAACAGCACGGCGCAAGACTGCGATCGCAGAGGATGTGGCTGTGAAAATTCGAGCGTTGCGTTCTTTCCATAAAATGTATAAGATAACTTGACACAACAACATGATGATGGATTGCATTGGAGAAGAAGACAGATTCTGCCTTTGATTGACCAAGACCGCCACAGCTTATAGTCAATGGTGGATTAAGCCACGGCTTTTAGTATTAAGTTAATCTCAAACTACTTTTTAACTTAATACTTAAAAAAAAAAAAAAATAGACTATTTTTGTATATATAAAAGTTAGACTGTTTTCATAACTGTCCCATAAATTTTTGTGCCTCTTTTAAGCATATCAAAAAGAAAAACATTTGTACTTTATAAACCAAAAAGTTGATGTAACGAAATAAATATTATGATCACACAAAATCCAATAGAGTAGTTGGATTCGGATATGTTGGAACCAGTTATTTTCATCTATAATAATAGTTTTCAAACAAAGGTCCCACGATCAAATGAGAAAATCATTCCGTTAAATTTATAGTATTATCAGTCTAATTGATTTTACTCCACTTTCTTTTTGATTGGGTTATTTTTCAACAACCTTAAAAAGTAATTATTTTTACTCCAATTTCTTTTCTGGTAAACATAACAACCAGTCAGATCTATAGATTATATTAATTTTTTTGAGGAAAAAAGATCCACAGATTATTGGCTTTACAAAAAAAACGTAAAAAAAAAAAACAGTTTAATACTTAAAAGATTGGATACTTTTGCCCTGCTATGTGGATTTACTAGTATCATATATTTTTAATTGCACCACGCTAATCACAATTAATGGTGTATCAACCGTGTTTATGCGTAGTGGCCATACCGTTTCAAAGTTTGCCGCGAATATTCAGACTTTTAATTCATAGAAAAGAAAAGAGTGGGGCATTAAAAGGAGCTGTCTCTTGTAGGTAAATGTCAATTAAGAAGCTGGCAATACAATTGAATGTAGGACAACTTCACACTTCAATCATCAACCCATTTGAGTAGATAATGCAACCCAATTATTCCCCCAAATATACCTTATTATTATACTCGTGCCTATTGTTGATACATATAATTATAATATTAACATTAATAATGATGCTAATAAATTTGTTGTCAAACAAAATCAAGAGTTGATAAAGGAAGTCACGTTTGGAGATTCTCAATGGTTGTTTCGCTGGAGGCGTTGAAACAGCCCTCTTTAACAGCTCACTTAGTTTCACATTCCAAAATTCTCTAAAATCTTCTTCTTACTTGTTTATATAAATCTCTGTTTCTCTCTGACAAAAATATTCCAACATCATCAGATAAAAAAATGGCATCTTTCTTGGAGAAGGCAACTTCTGCTCTTGACGAAGCCAAAGAATCCGTAACAGCCACCGCTGATTCCGTCGGTGCCTCTCTCACTGATGCTCAGAAAACCGTTGCAGCCTCCACTGAAACCGCCACGACCTCTCTAACTGATGCTGAGAAAACCGTTGCGGCCTCCACGGAAACGGTCAAGACCGAGGCCGCAGCCGCACCAGAGAAAGTGTCTGCTGTGTCTACGCAGGTCGGTTCTTGGTCACTCTCAAACCCTTTTACATGTTTTGTTTTGTCCCAAAAACTAACATATTGTAATATGATGGTGTGGTTAGGCAAGAGAGGCAGTGGACAATGCTCTGTCTAGAGGTATAGAAGGAGCCAAATCTTTGCTTCAAATTTTTGAGGAGAAGAGGACCGAAGTTTCCTCTAAGCTCGTTGGAGCTGTTACCAATGCTGTTGGTGGCGCATCGAGTAGCACCGTGGCAAGCCGAGACCTTCCCATATCCACAGACAATCAGGTCACATATTTTAAAGCAAAACTCTTAATTCTTGAAACCCATTTAGAAAAGAAAAAAAACTCAAAACTGTCTCTTACCAGAAAGATTGTAATTCTCATCGTGTTTTGACAAATTGGATGTTGTGTGTTTGCAGCCTTTGTTAACTGGTGAGCGAGGGGTTGAGACGACGCCGTGGTGGAAGAACTGTTGTGGAGTTCTTGATCTTCTCAAGACATCTACTACAAAATGAAAGATCAAAAGACAAACTAACGAATTTCGCCAGATGAAGAAGAAGAACAGAGGAAAGAAAGAAACCCACCCTTTTTGATTTTGATTTCAGATTGTGTCCATCTGTTTTTGATTTTGTGTTTTTTTTTTCTTTTTCTGTCCATTATTGATATCTTGATTGTTCCCAAGAACTTGTGTAAGAACCAATAAACCCCCCCTAAAAAAAAGGTAATTTCTTTTGTGATAAGTAATGGATTCTAAGGAGGTTCCAAAAGCTAATCAATAAGTTTCTCAACCTAACAAGAAACAAGACTCCATCGAAAATATAACTCAAATTCAAGATTCATAAACGCCTTCCTCGAATTTCGTACCTTCTTCTTCGAATCTCTCAAACGCCTCCTCCACACTCATCTTCTCCATTATCCGACCACTTGTCAAACTCGGGTTTTTCTCTCTGCAACAACCGATTCCGAACCCTTGATTTTCTTCCTCGACTCATCAAATCTCCTTCTACCTTTGATCGAATTCTTTTCCTCTGCTCGGAATTTCTTATTCATCTCTTCCAAAGTCCATCACTTCCAAATCACCCAAGTTCGAGTCGAGTCTTAAATTGTTATTTCTCTTCTCGTTCTTATCCTTTACATCCCTCAAACTATCAAACTCTTTTCAATACAAAAAAAAAAACTACCAAATTCTTTATCTAAATTCTAACCTTTCTACTCGGCAAATTCAAGAGGAGTAGGATCGGAAAATCACCGAGGGGAAGGAATCTGATATTCACCAATTGGTGGTGAAGGAAAGGTTTGATCTTTCTTCCCTTTTTTTGGTCAAAAGGTTTGATTTTTCAGTTTCAGTGATTTTCTCAACAAATCAAATGTTACAACTGATATAATCCGATAAAGCCTGATCTGTTACGAAATGGACGGCCGTTAAATCAAGACGCGCCCCGACTAATGCAGTTGCAAAGGTCTCTAGACTCTCTACTAAAAAGTAAAACGAAACTTTGAGAGAATTCGACCCCAAAAAAAAAAAAAACTTTGAGAGAAAAAATGGAAAGAACATTTTTAAAATACATGAATAAAACCATAATTAATCGATAATATCTTTCTAAATACTAATTAAAATTGATAAAAATGAAAATTATAAATTAATTTGATAAGTGGTAAAGTTGCGATAATTCATTAGTTCAAGAAAATGTGATATACATATTTAGCATATATAGGGATGTTGTCAAGAGGGTTTGAGCCCGGCGTTAGCCCGGCCCTGCGCAAACCCGGCCCTGCACAAATCCGACCCTGCGTTAATCCGACCCTGCGTTAATCCTGTAAATTGTAGACAAAAAGAATAAGTCAGGAACCCTACGCTAGCCCTCTAGTAGACAAAATATTATATGATTATTTTTAGAAGAAAATCTTGATTTTGTAAACTACTCTCGCTTTGAATAACATAGATATTCAATGAAATATTTTCATGAAATATAACTTTTTATAAGAAATTTCATCATAAAAAGGGATTTTACGTTTTTTCGTTTTTGGCGGGAAAACGGGATTTTACATTTTGACAGGAAAACGGGAAACGGGATTTAACGTTTTTTGCGGGAAAACGAGATTTTACATTTTGGCGGGAAAACATGATTTTACGTTTTTGGCGGGAAAATGAAATTTTTGTTTTTGGCGGGAAAACCGGATTTTACGTTTTTTGGCGGGAAAACGAGAAAACAAATTTTTATGTTTTTGCGAGAAAACAAAATTTTACGTTTTTGGCGGGAAAAAGAGATTTTATGTTTTTAACGAGAAAACGGGATTTAACGTTTTTGCGAGAAAACAAGATTTTACGTTTTTGGCGGAAAATTTTTGTATATATTTTTGGTGGAAAACGACATCGTTTTATTTAAGGAGAAGGAAAACAAAACTTGTACAATATCATAGCCAATTGTTATAACCCTAGAGTTTACTAACTCGGTCCTTTATGAGCCCATGAATTTTAAATACAAAAAAACAGGGCCAAAGCTTTAATATATTAACAGGGCGATGGCTAATCCTGAAATTTTGAACCCTTCACAACATCCCTAAGCATATACATAATAGTAGAATTTTAATTTAAATATAAAATCTTATATATTAACCATTTAAATCCATATCTTAAGATAGTTTTACTATATATTTTTTGACATAATATAGTTTTACTATTTCAATTATCTTCTTTTTTGACGACACTATTTCAATTATCTTACATTGCATTAAAATATAAAGTTATATGATATATATATAAGATTCGGACATGATCGAAAAATACATCTAGCTACTAGTACTATAGGATTTAGATTCGAACATGGTATCAACGGTTAGGTTCGGAACTGAAAAAAAAACTGNTTATAATTTACTATTTTAGAATCCGTAAAAAAAATCAAAAACAAAAAAGTAGAAAACAAAATTATATCATCAGTAAAAATAAATAAAATAAGTTTGAAAACGCCAATACGAAATCACCCACCAATAGAGAAATCTAACAAAATTTCAGTTATTTATTTATTTTGATTATCTTATTTTTTCATTTATTATTTGGTTTTCGATTAAATTTAATCACATGTTTCAAAATATTATTCTTAAATCCCCAATTCAAGCATGTGATGACTCTCTTCTCGCAACGGTTTAGGAGAAAGATGGGACGACATCGTTTCACTAGACCGAGATTTACAACATTTTTTAATCTCGTCTAATCGTTCTGTTAACCAACTTAACGTTGTTTTTAATTTGGCTCAATCAACAAAAGTTTGTGAGTTAAAATAAAAGTCAACAGACTTTGATGATTTAAAATGTCCATGCGGTAGTTCATGTTTTCAATGGCCAAAATTTGAAAGTTCATTTTTTTTTTTTTACAATTTTCCCTTTTAGAATTATGAATCGGCTATAAATTTTTATGATTTTTTAAATTTTCCTTCTTCAATTAACTTTGGTTTTTAGGATAACTTTACATTTTATACTTTTCATTTTTGTTTAATAACTTTGCCTTTTAGAATAATTGGAATCGATTATATAAAATTTTCCTTTTATTGTTAATATTATGTGACGACAAAACTTAATTCGAATTTTTTTTACACATGTCAAAATCTGATTGATTAACTTGGCACATGTCACGATCAGATGAGTTAGCAACTTTAAAACATTCAGCTTTATATAAGAAGATATTATAAATCTTATATAGATTTAACAATTTACATATTTTTGTATTTTCTGATTTTTCTCGTACTTTACTTTTTTCGATTTTTTTAGTTTTTATTTTTGTTAAAAACACAATTTCATTTTCCTTTTTGTTTTTGTTATTTTGTCTATTTAAAAATAAATAACTAAAAATTCAAAAGTTTATATTATTACATTGACACATGTCACAATCTAAATTAACGATGACATATGTCACGATCTCGTGAGTTATAATTATCTTACTTGTCACGTTCATGTCGAGCGATTCAGCTTTATATAATAAGATTGTGTAACTATATTAAGGTGATAACAAAGGGATATAAAAACAAAAGCAAATAAGACGATAATAGAAGTAGAGAAACGAGAAAGCTGAGGAAGAGGAGCTTGAAGCTTCGGGCTTGGGAGTTGGGTGTGACGGTACTCTCCCAAAAAGCCCTAATCCATCTTCACTTGTTATGTTCAATATCGATTCACTCGTGCTGCAATTATCACGTTCAAACCTCGTCATCTCATAAATCCTAATATAAATGTATAACATATCGATTTGTTTGTGAGAGATCTTGTTCACCTTGTAGACGGAAAGTGGCATGATCCTACACCTGTCAACAGAAAAATAAAAAAAATGATGGGTTTTTCTTGACATATAAATTTGTGACGAAAAATATTGATATGGAATACACAATTCGTAGCTTGTTTAGATTTAATATGTAATACGACCATGTAGAACCGTCTTTTAGCATCTTAAGTCTTAAACTGACACTAATATTACTCTTTGCAAGATGTAATCGCTCAATATCAACTACTAAATGTATATAAACATTTTTTGGTATTTCAACTGATTATCATTCAAATTGGGAGACTAATCAAAGTCACGAGTTCGAATACCAGTGATATGGAGGGGACTTAAGTATTTATTTGTTCACCGGTCCGAAAAAATGATTATGGATTTGAAGTATAAATAAGAGATTGAAAGACTTACTTGGGTCACCACTGATAGTGACAGCAGTTCCACCAAAGTTGCAACTACTTGGGATTGGATTCTTCTGGTAGTAACTGTTAAATGAAAAAGAGGCATGTCCTCTCAACGAGTTTGGGTTATAACACTTTCCTCCTTCTTGGATCTCCGAGCAGTCTACTCCACCGATCCCACACGCGTAGTCCAAAGCCGCTTGTAACGCCATTTTTGCAGCGTTTTCTCTCGCCACGCACCAGCTTTCGCCCGGCTTGGCTTCAACGCGTGGTGGCGATGGAATCGTTAGTGGCATTGTGGCAACGGCGGAAGCGTCAGAGTCGGAATTAGGGACGACGGTTGTTGCGGTTGTGGTTGGGTTTGTGGCTAATGGTGTGGTTATGTCTTTTTCTTCTACTATTAGTTCAGTACTAGCCTTTGTACCTGTAAAATCAGAATTAATGTTTTAATTCATCGATTAAGATGTTAGCTAGAAACATTAATAACGATGTTAGAAACATTAATAACGATGTCTAAGGTTTGGTTGGTAAAGTTAGAACAATAATTATCTTGTCTAAGATCAGTTGCTCTAATATGCAAGTTAGATTAAAAAAAAAGGTTTAAAACAAAGACAAACCTTACAAACAATAAACAAAAAGACAACAGAGAATCTTTGAACTGAACAAGAAAAAGTAACGACTAGAATATTTGCAAGCTTGGACTCCACTCCAAATTAACATGTCAACAAAAAAAACTTCATTTTAAAAAGTTAGGTAAGAATTCACCTAAAGTTTTTATATAATTTTTTTTTTTTACATATTCAGTGTATTGATAATAGCGAAAAGAAAATACTCGAATCTGGAAGAAAAAGGAACGTTGCTTAAGAAAAATATTTGATAAAAAAAAACTTTGCAGAAGAAAAATATAGTCCTAAGACATGGATTAGAGATTTTCTAAAAAGTCCTAAGACATAGATTAACTTTCCGCGTTTTAAAAATATTAAACTCCAAGCTATATATAAACGTTCTTATCTTCTTCTTTTTTTTGCAAAAATGAATAACTCTTTTTGGATTTGCCATTGAAACGAAATTCAAATTTTATAGGGTTATATCTCTTACATATATCCCTTAGAAATCTTTCTAATGTGGGTTAGAAAACCAGAGCCAAGTCTGTATTACCTCAAGAAAAAGAAAATCAAACATGACTGTGTTTCTGGAACAATTTCTAAATGATATTTGCAATAACCAAATTATACTATCAAAAAGAAAATTTATATTAATAGATAAAATAAAGTAATAAAAGTATTCTTCTTTTTTTTTTTTTGAAATGAATAAAAGTATTCTTCTCTCAGTGATGGGTTGAGAAAAGTAACCTGAGAAGAGGAAGGAGAGAAGAAGAAGACTGGTTACTAATCTGAAGCCTTTTCCCATTCTAAGAAACACAACCCAAACTCTTCTTCTCTCTTAAAGCTCTGAATCTTCCTGTCTTTTCTCTCCAAATCTTTCTTATCAACTATGCATCTATATATATATATATATGAGAGAGAGGGAGAGAGAGAGAGAGAGAGGGAGAGAGAAGCTGTGTGTTTGGAAGTTGAGTTTATGGAGTTGATTGCTAGAGAAGTTCGGGAGAGAGAGAGAACAGTAATGATTTGTTTGGGATTTAGGTTTTGTGGGTAATGTGAAATGTAATGTGGGCTGCTTCTAGTGAGTGATGCCTGTAATGATGGTTTTTCTCTCACACTTTTTGATTCTTCTATTCCCTCGTTCCTCTTTTTTACTTTTTTTTTCAATCACAATAAGGACTTTTCCATTAGTTTTCTTTCTTTCTTGAACCTCTACATAAGCATAAATAATTTGCCGCTAAAAATAGCATAAACAATTTGACTAGTGGGCCTCACATCCAAAGCTAGTTAGTATAACCAAAGATTTTAACGTTAAAAAAAATCAAAATATAAAGACTTAAGTTTAGTATTGGTTATAGAAATATTGAAATTAACAGTTTGAAAATTAATTTATCAAAATTAGTATTATGATTTAAATTTATGTTTTCTAGTCATTAATTTAAATAAAGAAAAATTGAGAAATTTGAAAAAGTTTCATGGTTACTCTAGAAAGATAAAACATCAAACAATGAATGGAATAATATATTTTATATACTCATCAGTCATTACATAACCACAAAGTTCAGTAATTATAACTTCTTTTTTATAGTAATTATAACTTATCTAAGCTTCAGGGCCTCAGGCTTAGATACGAGATTGGTCAAACAATTCCATCCAAGAATATTGCACGTCTAAACATTCCCACCAAGATCAAAATTGCGGATCAAGTCCAAAATGATTGCAATCTAAAGTTGGCTTTGATTTCTTTTCTTACATGGATGTGAATTTTGTAGAAAGTAACTCTATTCAACATGTTTACTTCGCCATCAACCCCATGATTATACTTTCCGTATATCCACAATTACATACTCCTACAATACTACATATAATGGTTCATTATCAATTCTTCTTGTTTATATATATATATATGTCTAACTTGAATTAGTCATCATCATGTATAAAATCTACACTATAAATAAACTCTCCTATATGGAATTTTTTTTTTCAGATTAAGAACTTAAGTTTTGCATGGCGAAGCGATTTTCATTGTTGATAAAAATTCAGATGCAGCAACAAATTTAATGCAGTCCCTATATAATTTGAAATAAAGAAAGGTAGCTGATAAACGATAATAAAATACTCTTTGTTCCTTTACTTTGGGGAAATATAGCAAATTGATTGATTTGACTTTATCTAGAAGTAGGACCCAAATATAAGACTATATCTTGATTGATTTGACTTTATCTTGAAGTTACACTTATAAGACTAATTACTTTTGACTAATCTCACACCAACTTTATGTATTTATTATTCATATGTTTTTCACTGTACATTATTCATTCAGATCCACATTTCTTTCTCATTGTAGCCTGTAGGTAAATTATAGCTATATTTTTAAAATGTTTAGACCCTTATTAGTCTTTAATTGCGATCCGGTACTTTGTTCAAAAGTTGTGGTAATATTTTGCATTATCCACTAATCCACACAAAACAAAAATCGGAATGTAAATTGTTTCATTTAGAAGAATAACAAAAAGTATTAAATAAAAACTTTAATTAAATGAGTTTAACTATTGATCTTCTTTAACCATGTAAATAAAATCCAAGTTTCAACCTCGTTAAAAATTTGTGCGGTGGAATTTTAGCGGGGAAAGCAACCAAAGATACAAGTGTTAAGAAAATAAGAACACATAAAATAATGAACTGTCTCTTAATTCGATCGAGTAAATACGGAATGAGGAACAAATGAATAGAAAAGCAAGTGGGGGCACAAATTGGTTAGCAACAACAACACAACAAAAATATAATAATTTCAAAAAGAGGGGTCAGAAATCTTGGATAGCTAACCAATATGTGCCCCCAAAATAATCTATTTTCATCATTTGTCTAAAAGACTAATATTATGGTTATAAGAAAAGAATTTCTGACCCCTCTTTTTGAAATTATAATTTGTTCGACATATAGTGCTATTTATCCACTCTTTGTTGCATTTTCTTTTCCAATAATTCATTCTAATAATTTCACGCTAAATTATATGTTTTCTGTTTCATGTTCAATAGAAAATCGGTTCTATTAGAGTTATTGCGATTTGCGAGTCACGTTAATTGTCCAACTCGAAGAGATGAATAAGATCGTAACCCCTAAAAACTCTATAATATTTGTTATAGACACAGTCAAACATTTGCACCCAAACAAAAAAGACATGCACAGTCAAACAAAGTTCTAACCTCTTCTGCTACATTTTTGGATACTCTTTTAAAAACGCATTTCAATTTCGAAAAAAAAAACAAATACAAAAAATACTCAAACGAGAATGCAGAAGAGTTTGCTCGAGATCTTATTGTTTCACACTCTCACTGATTCATCATTTTTATCACCACAAAGACTCAGAGTGATGAACAGAATCATATCATCACAAGGATCAGACTTGATCGAACACAAACTCTCTCAACACACTTCATTCTTCGGCATCAAGCTCTGGATCCTCATCACAGCTTCCGCCTCCATAGCTTTCTTCCTCGCTCTGATCGTATTTGTCTTCCTCTGTTTCATCTTTCACAGGAGAAGATGTAGACAAGAGCCATTCAGACTAAGATCAAAGCTTTGTCTGCCTTTGTCACACATTCCCTTAAATGACAGAAGACAGAACCCGTACAACCGTTGCGTCGAGGAAGGAGATAGCCAGAGAATCTCTCAGGTTGGTTGGTGCTCTGCTAATCTTCCCTACTACACCAGAAGCTTCTCCTCTACCGTCGGATTTGGAAGCTTCACCGTGTTTACTTTCATGGAGATCCAGAGAGTGACAGAAAATTTTGCAGATGAGAATCTCATTGCTAAAGGAGATTCTTCAGTGGTGTATCGCGGAATCTTGATGGGTACAGTTGCTGTTGCTGTCAAACGGTTCTTCCCAAACTATCAAAGGTTTTTTTTACTCTTTTGCTTGATCTCCTCATAAATCTTACAATCTGAATATTTTGATCTGAGACAAGAGTAAAATCAGGTATGAAGATCAAGATTTCATAACAAGAGCTGAGATGATTGCAAACGTTAGACACAAGAATGTGGTGAGACTCCTCGGATGCTGCATTCACGGAGACGAGAGGTATAGATATATATTACCTGTGCTGTGTAACTTGCGTTGGAATGTAGACTCAAAACTCTGAATGAATTATAGGGTTCTTGTGTATGAATACGCTGAGAAAGGCGATTTGCACGAATGGCTTCATGGATCTGCAGGGAGAAATCGGCCTCTGACCTGGAGAAAGAGGATGAAGATCATTCAAGGAGTAGCAAAAGGGTTTGATGATCTCTCTATGCTATTCTTTTTTTTTTATTGATTTCTATATTATGCATGAATGATTGGGAAAGAACATTGTGGTTTCATTATGTTTTATGTTTCCAGACTCGCGTATTTTCACGAAGACATTGAACCAAGGATTACTCATCAATACATAAGACCGAGCAAGATTCTTCTTGATTATCAATGGAACCCTAAGATAATACTATCTATCACAAGTCACAGTGATACTCCAATGAACTCAGCTTTGATTCCATCATCACCTGGTAATCTGGATGAGAAAATCGACGTTCATTGCTTTGGGACTCTGATAATGGAGCTTGTCTCCGGGAGAGTCTCTGTACACCAAAGTTCACCACATGTGAGAGTACACAACACATATCTTAGCACAAACCGATTGTTATTTACTGTGCCTTACCTTTACGAGGAACAATGTTGTTTCTTTGCAGGTTTATCTGGTGGATTGGATCAAAGGGATGGTGGCGAATCATATGATCGTAGATGTTCTTGATCCTAGCATGCCCGAATTTCCTACAGTGAAGGAACTCAAACGGATTGTGTTGATTGCCTTGCGCTGTGTCGATCCAGAGGTAGAACAGAGACCTAAAATGGGAGATGTGATTCACATGCTCCAGCCACATGACTTGCTACTGAGTAGTAGTAATAATGTAATGGAAACTGTTAACAATTTTTGTTTTGCTTGTTCCCTTAGCCAAGGTCCATCTCTTATCCTTTGTGATCTTGTCTCTGGTGCAGGCAATACAGAAGATAACCCGGTCACACGAGGTTTCTGCAATCAGTATCAGAACATGAAATCCCAAGCAAAACAACAAATAATTGCTAGCTTGGGATCTTCTGCTATTTTCTACATTAGGCGTTAATTTCCTTTCTTTTTTTTGGTTACAGAAGTCTCATCTGTATTGATTTTTCTTTTGCATCCATTTGTGAATGTAAGTTCCAAATGCATTTTCACTAAATAAAATTAAAAAAAATGAAGCTTTGCCCAGGTCAAAGTAAGTCATCAGAAACTACCACAACTAGATTGGCTAAAGATTTCAAAAACTTGATTTGCCTGAGAATCCAAAGTGAATTTAGAGTGAAAATTACATCAAAACGGTTTTGAGTCAAACCAAACCAACTTTTTCTAGAGTTGAGTGAAATTTCTTTGAAACGTGAAATCTAAAGCATAAATGGACATCCTATAAATGAAATCGGATTGCTTACACTAAACCGGAAATTGGAAAACATATTCTTCATTAGCTGTCTGATTCTCTCCACAGTCAACGGAAAGCAATAGAGATGCAACCTTTGGCTCCGGTTGACTCGGTCTCGGCGTGGTGAAGCCGATCAAGCTGCAAACGGAGAAGATCGGAATTTGATTCGACGGAGAAGATTCTCCAATTTCAGTTTGTACTGGGATTTAAAAACCGGCTATTGGAAATAACCGGTATTATATGAGCCATACCACTTAACCGGTAACATAATTGGCCCAAGTGGTCGGTCCTACGCTTCACCATCACGCTCTCTCTCTCACACACACACGACACACATCTTCAGCGTTTAAGGTATTGGTATTAGTCCGTATCCAGACTTGTCCAGTTTAAAATTCGCGGTTTTAATTTTTGATTTTTCTCATCGACGCTTCAAATCGAAAGTCATACATCACAGATCGGAGATTTTCGAGGGCTTTTTGAATCATTGAATCTCTTTATCGTTCACGTTCTCTTTGTCTGATTCTTACTGGGTAAATTTTGAAAACTTGAGAATTGGGTTTTTTCCGACCGTAATCAAGGTTTGTAACGTTTTACTTCCATCTACTTCGTTGCAGGATTCGATTAGATATGAATTGGGTTCAACGAAAAATCTACCTTTACAACGTCACCTTCGGGCTTTACATGCTTGATTGGTGGGAACGATACCTTTTCAGTATCCTTTCTCTTGGATCGATCTGATCTTTTTGAATTTTGTTGGTATTATTGCGAATCATATCTTATTCGCTTAAAAGATTGGATTTTTGTTTGTTCACCTTTTCTAGTTGCTATCTCTTGTTGTATGAGTTTAATTGAGATAGAATTGAGCTATTTTGGATTTGAAAATGCATGAGATTTCGTATTTGGAAATCTTTGTCAAGCAAAAAAAAAAAGAGCTCCTGCCTTTTCCTCAACTTTTTTTTTCAGATTCTTTGGTGATAATCTTGATGTGGTTTATTCTATACAACGGATCTCGCTACTTTTCAGAGCTTTGCAAGAGGTAACTTTCTTGATGTTCATGTGTAGCTTTAGTTCGATTTAGGCATGGGCTTTGTCAGCATCTCGAATCATAGTTATACTAGTTTCTGTTTCTAGTTAGGTGTATCATCTATGTTCTATTGATTCAAATACCATGAGGACTCATTTGTTTTTGGATTTACATCACATTTTTTTCATTTTTTGGTTGACATTTAATATCATCCGGTTGCCAGAAATTGCATTGACTGCTTATATATGATGCACATTCTCTATGCTGTCTCCTTGCAAAGCTTATTTACAGTATAACAAAAATTAGATATTGTAGGGATCCGGTTAACTTTGTGTATATAAATAATTTTACTTCCTTTTATCTTTGTGCTTAGAATGGAGTTTAAAGGGTTGCGAGAGTTTGATCTTATCTTCTGCATTCGAATCTAAAGCAGAGCGACGTCAATCCATCTGCTTAATATAAACTTATATGGTTAGTGTATTTGGAGATCATTTTAGTTTGCTAGTTCGAATTGCCAAATTAGTTAACTGTGTGTCCATGACCGAGCTATTAAAAAGCTGATTTGTTTGGGATTTTGATCTTAGGTTGGTGTTGAGTATGCTAAGAAGAAGCATCTGAAATCGCTTTCTTGATAATCCTCTTGCGTTGTTATCCGCTGCTTAATTATGTCTATTCATTCCATTCCACAGGCATCTTTCATGAAACCAGGTCATAGTTATCATGCCATGGAAGCATGAAACCGACATGGTCGTCTGAGACGTGTGTCAACAAAGTCCTTGGTCTGCTTTCAACCTCCTTCTTTGGCATCATTTCTGATCATGTAACTGTCCATATATGTCTTTTTAATCATTTATTTCCATGGTTTTGGAATGAACTTCCTTGGTTCTGTTCTGCATCCAATTCATATTCTGAGACAGGACCAAATCATTTTACTTGCATCTTTTGATGCTTACATTCGAGGACCTCAAGTTTTCAGGTGTTTTCTTGCTAATGTTAGTAAATTACTTAACAGTAGTACTAGACAAAGCTTAACGAAACTGATATAATCTCCATTTTAGTTTCATATGGCGAGGAAAAAATCGAAATGTAAATGATTGAGCTGAAAATCGGAGATGAGAGAAGACGAAGATGAACAAATTGGGAAGAGATTTTCTGATTTCTTATTCTATTCAAACACTTGAAAACTCAACCGGGTCTAGGCATTATGTTAAACCAAGCTAAACCATATATTATACCGATTTCATAATCTGTTAAGGCCTAAGACAGCGGCTAGTAGTGACAAAATTCTCTCACTGGTGTAACTTTCTTCGAGTAAACCAATTTTAATTAAATTTGAGTTTGGATAATCCAATTCAGTATTGGTTATATTCGGTTAATTTAATTGACCACTAAAAGAAGGACACGTAAGCTCTTCACGAACCACATCTGTTCCCTTCAAAAAAGTCTCCAAGTCCCTTCACTCTTCTCTTCTTTCCATCTTCCAAATTTTCACAGCTTGTTCAGTCTCATCTGCAATCGATACAGGTTCTTCTTCTTCCTCTTGTGGTGCATGAATATGACTGGGTTTTGTTCGGGAAACTTTGATTTCTTCGCTTTGTTTTAGTTTTAGCTCCTTTGTTCCAATTCGGAATCGTCGGTGACATTTTTGGGTTTAAGATGGACATATCAGTCGTATATTTTCTGTGTCTTTTCCTTCATTATGAGGATTATGTTCTTGTAGTTTTAAGACCTCTTTGATTCTACTGTTACCAGAAACTTGCATATGCAAAATCTGATTCCTCGTTTGTTTGAGGATGTTAAGTTTTGTTCCTCGTTTCCCATCATCTAATTACCTTTTTCGTTCATGATTGATTTCATTGAATATCAGATGGCAGCTTCATCTGCTTGTCTTGTGGGAAATGGATTGTCAGTCTACACAACCAAACAGAGGTTAAGCAAGAATTTTTCCCGCAGACAGATTGGCCTTTCCTCAACTTTTTCTTCAGTTAGTAGAACATACAAGGTTAATGTCGTGAAGGCTTCTTTGGATGTGAAGAAACATGATGGAAGAAGGGATTTTCTCAAAATCTTGTTAGGAAACGCCGGAATCGGTTTGCTTGGAAGTGGGAAAGCAAATGCAGATGAACAAGGGGTTTCTTCGTCTAGGATGTCATATTCTAGATTTCTAGAGTATCTGGATAAGGATAGGGTGAATAAAGTGGATTTGTATGAGAATGGGACAATAGCTATTGTGGAAGCTGTTTCTCCCGAGTTGGGTAACCGTGTTCAGCGTGTACGTGTTCAGCTACCGGGATTAAGCCAAGAGCTTCTCCAAAAGCTGAGGGCCAAGAATATTGATTTTGCAGCACATAATGCTCAGGAAGACCAAGGTTCTGTGTTATTCAACTTGATTGGTAACCTCGCTTTCCCTTTGCTTTTGATTGGTGGTTTGTTCCTTCTCTCGAGACGGTCCTCTGGAGGAATGGGTGGACCTGGTGGTCCTGGTTTCCCACTTCAGTTTGGCCAGTCCAAAGCAAAGTTCCAAATGGAACCAAACACTGGTGTAACGTTTGATGACGTTGCTGGAGTTGATGAAGCAAAGCAAGATTTCATGGAAGTTGTGGAGTTTCTGAAGAAACCCGAGAGATTTACTGCCGTTGGTGCCCGGATCCCAAAAGGTGTTCTCCTTATTGGTCCTCCTGGTACCGGGAAAACCCTTTTGGCAAAAGCCATTGCTGGTGAAGCTGGTGTGCCTTTCTTCTCCATCTCCGGTTCTGAGTTTGTTGAGATGTTTGTTGGTGTTGGTGCCTCGAGAGTCCGCGATCTTTTCAAGAAAGCCAAGGAAAACGCTCCTTGCATTGTCTTTGTAGATGAAATTGATGCTGTTGGTAGGCAAAGAGGAACCGGAATTGGTGGAGGTAATGATGAAAGAGAACAGACCCTCAATCAGCTGCTAACTGAGATGGATGGCTTTGAAGGTAACACTGGTATTATCGTAGTTGCTGCAACCAATAGAGCAGACATTCTTGACTCAGCTTTGTTGAGGCCAGGACGATTTGACCGGCAGGTATTACCTGATTAATGCACATTGTTATTTATACTACTCTTAGAGCTGATGCTTAGTTATGAGTTTCTGATGCAGGTAAGTGTTGACGTTCCAGACATTAAGGGGAGAACAGATATTCTCAAGGTTCATGCCGGTAATAAGAAGTTTGAAAATGATGTCTCACTTGAAGTAATAGCAATGAGAACACCTGGATTTAGCGGAGCAGATCTCGCTAACCTCTTGAATGAGGCTGCCATATTGGCTGGCCGGCGTGGGAAGACAGCGATATCATCCAAAGAGATTGATGACTCCATTGACAGAATCGTCGCTGGCATGGAAGGAACTGTGATGACAGATAGCAAGAGCAAAAGCTTGGTTGCTTACCATGAAGTTGGTCACGCAGTTTGTGGGTAAGTGAGAAATCAAATGAAAAGCATTTTTGTATAATTTTCCTAGCAAGAGTGTACTTTGAAGTTAAATCTTTGTTATTTGCAGAACATTGACTCCAGGACATGACGCTGTGCAAAAGGTAACGTTGATACCAAGAGGCCAAGCGAGAGGTCTGACTTGGTTTATTCCATCAGATGACCCGACTCTCATCTCTAAGCAACAACTCTTTGCAAGAATTGTTGGTGGACTCGGTGGTAGAGCTGCTGAAGAAGTCATCTTTGGTGAGCCCGAGGTGACTACTGGCGCAGTTGGTGACTTGCAACAGATCACCGGTTTGGCGAAGCAGGTACCTACACTTTCAGCTCACATTGTACATGCTCGCGCCTGGTGATGAGTTTGATCTTATAATAGTAAACGATATTGAGACTGTTCTTTATCTACTTTGCAGATGGTAACAACATTTGGAATGTCTGAAATTGGACCATGGTCGTTGATGGATTCATCGGCACAAAGCGATGTCATCATGAGGATGATGGCAAGAAACTCCATGTCTGAGAGGCTTGCAGAAGACATTGATTCTGCAGTGAAGAAACTATCAGATAGTGCATATGAGATAGCTCTAAGCCACATAAGGAACAATCGTGAAGCCATGGATAAGATTGTTGAAGTGCTTCTCGAGAAAGAAACTATTGGAGGCGACGAATTCCGGGCAATTCTCTCCGAGTTTACTGAGATCCCACCGGAAAACCGGGTTCCTACCTCAACATCAACTCCAACCTCAGCACCAACACCAGCTTCTGTCTAAAGTAATGAATCTATATACTTGTGATGATAATTAATTTTTCTGTAAATTTTTTACTGTCAAACTCGAGCTCTAGGAATGTGATACTATCCCAAGTAAATGTTCAAAATTGAATTGGTATATTCACCAAAGCTATGTGTTCTAGATAATCCAATCTTACGACATTTCTCTTGGAGAATCGTGTTCCAAGCTTCAACACTTTCTTTAGGATTCAGTTCAACAATCTTTATTGAATGTATGCACATTAGCTATCCAGATTTGCAACACTCTAGCTGAAGATTCAAAGGTATTTTCAAGCTTTGCACAAGCATATGACCGACCAAATTGATCTTGCGATCATGTTCTGTAACTCAAATTTATATACATTTGCAGTAACATTGTCTTTAAGCCAATACCACGATTCATCTGTTCTATGAACATGAAAAAGACTGTTACCAACCAGATACTGTGTTCTTTTGTTCATCCTTTCACAGCTAAAGCAGCAAACCTGAAACCAGAGTATCATCATTGTTCAGTTTATACCAGTAACTATAAACTCTAGCAAACAAACAAAGAAGCAACATTTATCATACCTTAAGCAAAAGCTACGCAATTAATGGCTACACGCCACTTGCAAATCCATCATTGGGCTCTTTCTTCACCCACACCATTGTAGCATCCCCTATCGGCATTCTCACACGTCGCGGAGGCAAATCATGCCTCTGGTTTATCCGATTACGGTTACTCGATCTGGTTTGTGCCTTGAGATTTTTGGTTTCTTCTCTTTTGATTGAAAGATTCTCAAATTGTGTTTCTATGGCCGTCGCATCATCCGTAACAATTTTCTCACGAGATTCAACACTCTTCTTTCCCGTCACTTTTTCTCCTTTCTTCCTGTAAACCCAAATCGCCGGTGTATTATTCTCCGTCACGACGTACTCAGGCGGCGCGATTGATCCACACTCGTCGACGACATCTTCCTTCACAGCTGCCACATCTTGAGTTTTCTTCTTCTTACTATCATATCGTTTCCTAAAACTCCTCTTTTTCTCCGGTAATCCCGCATCTTCACCTCTCTCGCTCCCTATCGCCGCCGTGACTTCCGGTTCCTCCTTCTCAGCGCATCTGGCTTCTCCGCCGTCAAAAGATTCCTTTTTCTTACTATTCCTGCCCCAATGCTTCCGATTATTTCGATTCAAACGCTTTTCGTCCCGTTTTCCTTTAACCTCCGCTTTCTTCAGATCTTCTTCTATCCTTTGCTGATCTTCCGCCTGTTGTCTCCGTCGTCTCTCTTCCTCTTCTTCTTCTTCCTTTTGCTTCCGCTCTTTCTCGTTGTTCCAACGCTCCCGGAGCTGAAGGATGCTGATGTAATTAGCCGGAATGGAAGGAGTAATCTTCCTTTCGCCGTCAGTCTTCTCCTCCATTGAAGTATCTTCCTTCACACCCTCATCGCTCTCGTCCAGTAAAGAAGATGTACAGCCAAAAGGACCCTCGACCCTCGAGGCCCATTGGGCATTGGCCCGTAACTTTCTTCGTTTTTTTCTAATAATTTCTTATCTCGAGGATCATATTCCTTCGATTCTTTCATCTTTCTGCCAAATCTCTGTGGATAATATGAATTTGCAGCAGTCCAGAAAAATTCTTCTAGTTCTGCTACAGAATGATTATTCTTCCAATTTGCATGAACATGTCTTGCACACATTATATGTTCAACATATGGCAAGCAATCAATCCCTTATGCTGGTCACTTGCGAAAGTCAAACCATTATCTGTGTTCAACCCCAAATCTTCTACCAAGTGTTCTAAAAACCATAACCAATTTGGCGTATTTTCAAGTTCTACAATGCCCCAAGCAATTGGAAACATTTGATCATTCGGATCTCTGCCACAAGCAACTAAAAGAGTTCTTGTCATTCGCCATTTGAGAAAAGTCTCATCGAGATGAATTATCCTCCTACAAGCTGATTTCCATCCTTCTGACAATCCAGCAAAACAAGTATAAAACCTGTAAAACCTTCTTTCCCTCACCTCACATTCCACTACAGAACTAGGATTTGATCTTTTCAGCTCATCAACATAGTCAAACAGTCTAGCAAATTGCTCTTCTTGCTCATTATCAAATGTTTGCAGACATTTAAGCCTAGACCTTTCACAGATTGTCCACGACACATTAATGTTCCGGGCCAATAGTTTTTGTTGCAACTGATTTGCAGAAAAATCAGGATTCAATCTGAATTCTTCAATGAACATCTCAGATATTCTTGCATTAGTAAGGAGTGAGACTTTACATTGCCAAGTGCAGTTATGTTCGTCTTGCAACGTCCTCACAACAACCCTGTTGGAGCTACTGTTTATTGATGCATATATCCTCCAAGGACACTTTTTCGCAGAGCAAACAGTAACTACACGCTGACTATCAGACTTGTGATACTTGATGTCCTTCTTCTTCTTCACTGCATACCTAGTCACTGCATTTTTAAAGCTATGCATCGTCATGTATTCTTGACCTAACTCAAACCACCGATACTTAGTTTCATCAATCTCTGCCTTTCCGTTGTCATCACTATCACTGCTGCTAAAATGATCCCTTACCACATATGAACTATCGGACTCAGAAGCTGCACCTTCATCATCACCAATATCTTCATTGAAACCTTCTCCTTCATCTTTAGACAATGATGGGTTTCCAACACCAATCCTTCTACCTATGAACGGATCATCTTCTCGGACAATAAATAAGGTTAACGCACCTGTCCCGATAGCGTAGTGAACCGCTCTCCCAAGCTTCTCATCGTCTTCAATATCCTCTTTCACATCAGGCGTATCAGGTGGAAACCATGATACCTTTCTCATATTATCTTCATATCCGATTACTTGTGTCAAGAGCATCACAATCTTATTCAGTGTAAAACCTTCACCAACATGTTGACCTACTTCGTGTGTCTCCACCAAGATAACATTCATCTGGTGACCAGTACCCTCCAGCTTGAAAAAAAAAGATCGAAACTGCACACATTGAGATACTATCAGTCTCGATTCACAAGGCTTAAACAATGGAAAAGAAAACAAAATTATTCTCTCGATGTACAACGAACAAGGAGATGCATCAAACCAAACAAACGACTCGAGGACAGTGGCTCAGACTTGAGATGAGGAAGACAAAGAAGGACGAAGAAGACAAAGCCCCTAAACTAATCAAAGATATATGCTTGAGATGAGGAAGACGAGGAAGACAAAGAAGGACGAAATAAGAGTACCAGTCTCAATTCGCAATCAAAACAATTAAAATCCACAATCAATAAGAGGAATCGAGTCTCATTACCTCATTATACAGACTCGATTTATCCTTGACGATGTTTGCAACTCAAATCCAGGACTCGAAGCTGTCGTCGAAATCCACGATGATTCTCTTCGGTTCGAAGTTCGAATCCACGACTCGAAGCTGTCGTCCAAATCGATTCTCCTTAATCTCTTCTCACAATACCCATTTCAATCATCGAAATTCCCTAAATTTCCCCCAATTCGATTTCCCCCAAATCGATTTCCCTCAAACCCTAAATTCTTTTTTTTCCCCAATTATGTTTCTCGAAGGATAACTGCAAGTGTAAGTCTAAACTCAAACATCCCGTTTTCTAAGTCTAAAAACAACAACACATTCAAGAAATCATGCCGTTTTAAAATTTTGAGATGAGTGATCTCGGAAGACTGACGTACTATCTCGGTATTGAAGTTCTTCAATACGAAGGGGGAATTGTGTTGAAACAAGAAAGATATGCAAAGAAAATTCTAGAAGAAGCTAGAATGAAGGAGTGTAATGCAGTTCACGTTCCAATGGACTCAGGATTGAAGCTTTCAAAGGCACAAGGGGAGCGAAGCATTGATGAAAAGGAGTATAGAAGAAATATCGGATGTTTACGTTATTTACTTCACACGCGGCCAGATCTCTCGTATTGTGTAGGAGTACTCAGTAGGTACATGCAAGAACCGAAAGAGTCTCATGGAGCAGCATTAAAACAAATTCTGAGATATCTACAAGGAACACTCTCTCACGGTCTTGTGTTTAAACGGATGAAGCAAATCGAGCTTGTGGGATATAGTGACAGCAGTCACAATGTGGATGTGGATGATGGTAGAAGCACAACCGGTCACATCTTCTACCTAAACGGAAGTCCAATCACATGGTGTTCTCAAAAGCAAGAAACGGTAGCTCTATCCTCCTGTGAAGCTGAGTTTATGGCAGCCACTGAAGCAGCCAAACAAGCAATTTGGTTGCAAGAACTTCTCGGAGAAGTCATTGGAAGGAATTGTGAAAAGGTAACAATCCGGGTTGACAATAAATCTGCAATAGCCCTTACAAAGAATCCAGTCTTCCATGGACGAAGCAAGCATATACACACACGGTATCATTTTATACGCGAGTGTGTCGAGAATGGGCAAGTAGAAGTGCATCATATTCCCGGAAGTGAACAGAAGGCTGATATCTTAACCAAGGCGCTTGGTAAGATCAAGTTCAAGGAGATGAGAGATCTCATTGGAGTACAAGACGTGTCTAAAGTTGACTTCAAGCTTAAAGGGGAGAATGTTGGATTAAGCTTGAAGTTAGCTTAATCTAAAAGCCATCCTAATCCTAACTTGATTGTAATTAGGATTAGATATATTTAGGAGTTATCTAAATATATATGTTTAGGAGTTATCTAAACATAAGTGTTTCCTAATAGGATTAGGATTGGAAAATACCTATATAAGGAGATGCAAGGATGTTGTATAACTTATGAGTTTTAGGGTTAGAGCTTAAGTTTTGAGTTAGTTTCTTAAGCTAAATAAAGAGAGTTATTCTTTATTAACCTTTGAATTCATAAAACGTTTTCTTTGATTTCAATATCTGCTGTCCAAGATGACCCTTAAGCCAGATCAACAACGTGCGTTCAGATTCCATGATGAAACCAACAGGACTCCGTGTGCCATCATCACTAGTATAGGTACTAGGAGTCACGAGAGAAACATCTTAGAAATATTTTTTTGTTTATTAATACGTATATCTATGTGGAATCTCAGTATGTAAATGAATGTTTGTGGTCAACAGGCGCGTTGCACCAACACCCATTGGATCCTGTACTGGTCCGGCAAAACATGGAGCTCATAACCCGAATGAATCTACAACTACTATTAGGACCAAGTCTGGAAAGTCCCAACCCACTCTTATACAAGAATCCACAAATTCTAAAGCAAAGGCCAGTCCTGTTTCAAGGAGTCCCAGCCTGATTGTCTCAGCTTCTGCGTCGTCTCCGAAGCTTACCAACAAAATGTATTCAAAAGTCAGTGCAGAGGAACAACTCAACGGCAATGCGGAGGAAGATAATCTAGCACAGTGCTGAAGCCAAATCACCTGCAACTTCTTATATTACCATAAGCTACTAGGTTAAGGCCAGATCGACTAATGCTGTGTCATGTATAGCTTTGATTTGCACTTACTGTCTGGTTCATAAACTTAGTATGTTATATCATATTGTGTTGTTGTCTTATAATCATGCTTTTGTGTCGGAAACAACAAAGTTCACCTTCATAAATGTTGATCAGAGTTTGGGCTTAGTCAATATGTTTGTGACTTGTGCTGCCCCAAGCTGTTCTGTTGCGTTTTCTGCTCTCTTCCCGCTCTAAGTACTAGGCCTAATACAAACATTCGATTAGCGTCTAATTAACAAAATTTTGAACATATGTCATATGTCCTAAGTATTAGTCATCTAACCATATCATTTTTCTTTTCATAATGTGTGTGGAAGAAGCATCTTGGAATGTCGCAATTTTGGTTTATCGAGTACAAAAACTTTTGAGACAGTGGAAAAAACGAAAAAATAAATTCAAGAGATAAATGTTTCAACAAAGATTGAAACACATGAAACATAGCATAAACTAGTGAGACAGTGGAAAAAAAGAAAAAAAAAATTCAAGAGACAAATGTTTCAACAAGTATGAAACACTTTCTCGACAAAAAAAAAAAAAAAAAAAAAGTAGTATGAAACATAGCATTGAAAAGTTTTTTACTTTTTTTTTTTTCAGAAACCGAGAACAAATTGTTGAGTTGCTGAAAAATGATTTTGATGGGTCGCCTACAAAGTGATAAATAGGTTGATAATTGAAGTTTTAGAACACGAGATTTGTTTTATTTTATTTAACATTCAATCGTGGATTACTTTGTAACAATTTGTTTAAGGCAATTAAAAAAAAAAATTGACCAGTAATATTAATTTTAGTTGACTTAAATCTAACATTTTTTTATCAAAAAAATTCTATATTATTGTAACATGTTAGATTAGACATTCAGGTGTTTGAAGATTAAAAAGGAAAGAAATCTGACACAAGAGGACATATAAATCCAAAAAAAACATTATTTTAGTTTTTATTTATTAAGCTTCTTTGATTAATCTATATATCTTATCTCTCACACACAGTCCAAGGCCATTTTTCAAAACAACTTGCGTCTCTCCTTAGTCCTCATCTGCCAAACTTGGAACGAGTCGCTACTTCTCCAACGCTCCCTCTATAAAAAGCCTCTCCCCCCGACGATTCCCTCTGACAATTTAGAGGTAGGAGGAAGATTCATGGCGATGGCGATGGCGATGACAATCCGGAACGCTGCTTCGCGGCGAGCAATGAGTCCGATCTCCGCCGATTTCAGTTTGAGATCTATGTCTTCATGGTGGAAGAACGTCGAGCCTGCTCCTAAAGATCCGATCCTCGGAGTTACGGAGGCTTTTCTCGCTGATCCTAGTCCCGATAAAGTTAATGTTGGTGTGGTGAGTCACTCTCTCGTCTCGTCTCTCCCTGCTTACTACAGATCTTACGGATAATTGCTTTTCCTTTGACCCAAGAGATCTTTTCTGGAGAATGTTTTTGGAATTGACATCAGAATTTTGAGTTTGAATTTGTTTTTCAAATTCATCCATGCATGGATAAACAGATAATCAAACATTTAGCGCTTTTACCCATGCATAGAATTTTGCTTTTGGTTGATGAAGCAATCTGTATTACTTATGTCTTAAATCATTTTAGGGAGCATATCGTGATGATAATGGCAAGCCTGTTGTCTTGGAATGTGTCAGAGAAGCTGAGCGAAGGATTGCTGGGAGCTCCTTCATGTAAGATTGCTGCTTTCTTTTTACTTCTCAAATGAGCTAAGCTTTAATGCTTCTGTTAATTGACCTACAAAATTGATTGCCAAGTTTGTATAATTTGGTAAAGTTCCTGAAGAAAAGAATATTTTGCTACTTTCTCCTTTTCTATTTCTTGGAATCAAAATTGCTACTTTTCTCTTTTTCTTTCTTCGTCAAATCAGAAGAGCTAATATTTATTCATATATTGAGATGCTGGGTTCACCCTTGCGGATACGGTTAGGTTTGCGTTTTACAATACAGAGTATCAGAACCCGCAAGTCATATAAATTATATAAAATGATACCGATCCTTGCACGTAGAGAAGAAGACTTTGCTAGATGTTTGTTTCTGGAGCTGATGCTATCTTTCCTATATATTGATGATCATGCTTTTTTTTTTCCCCTTGAATCCTTTTTTTTCTTATCAAGTTGTTTACTTTTGACTTCAGCTGATTAACCAAAGCCTTACAATATACTTTAAGTCTATATGGTTTTTTTTTGGATGAATTATAGCTTGTGGTGATGGGTTCGGTAATTGTCTATGCAGAATGTCGCATGCTTGTTAAAACTATGCTATTGAGAATGCACTCAAATAGAAGTGCCTAATTCTGTTCAAACTTCTCTCGTTTTGGTATATTAGAATATGTGACGCTTGATTTTGTATGCATCATGTTAAGAAGATCCATATAAGACTGATCTGAACTATATCTTTGTACTAAAGGGAGTACCTTCCTATGGGAGGGAGTGTCAAAATGGTGGAGGAAACATTGAAGCTTGCCTATGGAGACAACTCTGAATTTATGAAAGACAAAAGAATAGCTGCAATTCAGGCTCTGTCTGGAACTGGAGCATGCCGACTGTTTGCAGACTTCCAGAAACGTTTTTGTCCCGGTTCACAGATCTACATTCCTGTACCAACCTGGTCCAAGTGAGTTTCATACAGTTAACTTTGATCATTTCCAATGTCAACCCAAAACCTTCTACTTTGTAAGTGTGGCCAAGCTTCTTTTGCTTCCCCAAAATAGCAATAGCTTATGTTGTCTTTTTGAACAGCCACCACAACATCTGGAGAGATGCACAAGTCCCTCAAAAGACATATCATTACTATCATCCAGAAACCAAGGGCTTGAATTTCTCAGGATTGATGGACGATGTGAAGGTTAGCAAGAACAACTTCTTCGGCCAGCATATTCACATCTTATTCTTGTGAATAACATCCTGATTATGTTATGCCTTTTCTCATAGAATGCTCCGGAAGGCTCATTCTTCCTCCTTCATGCTTGTGCTCATAATCCTACTGGAGTAGACCCTACCGAAGAACAATGGAGAGAGATATCACAGCTATTCAAGGTGATAACTCATCGATATTTTATTAGTTATTTGTCTATCATTCACTTTTCGCCTCCCTGATCTGTCCGCTGCAGACTAACAGCGAGTTCTCATTTCAGGCCAAAAATCATTTTGCATTCTTTGATATGGCCTATCAAGGTTTTGCTAGTGGGGATCCAACGAGAGATGCCAAGTCCATCAGGATCTTTCTCGAGGATGGTCATCATATTGGAATTTCTCAGTCCTATGCGAAAAACATGGGACTCTACGGCCAGAGGGTCGGATGTCTCAGGTATTCATTTTCTCAGCAATTTCTTAGGAAAATAAATTCCTTAACTGAATATGAGTCATCAACTTGTATGAGATAGCCGATGTAGATATTCAAACATGTCATTAAGCATATCCATACAGGTTCATTTAGCGATGAAGTTATAACTGAATGTGAGCTTGATTACTTTATCTTCTGCTGCAGCGTGCTTTGTGAAGATGAAAAGCAAGCCGTGACTGTGAAAAGTCAGTTGCAGCAACTAGCTAGACCAATGTATAGCAACCCACCTTTACATGGAGCTCAATTAGTCTCAACCATTCTTGGAGACCCAGAGTTAAAGAGTCTGTGGCTAAAGGAAGTGAAGGTAACATTCCGCCATATAGTTATCGCCTTACCTATAGCTTCCTTCGGCTTGCAATTAATATTTTCCATGTTTCATGTGTACGGAGACTCTTGTCTTATGAAACACATTGTATCCCATGTTCACTTTTTTGTGTTTGATAATCCAACTATAGAATTAGAATCTGATAAGCTGTATGTAAATTTTATAACGGCACAGATCATGGCTGATCGGATAATTGGCATGAGAACTACTTTGAGAGAAAGCCTGGAGAAGTTAGGTTCACCTCTATCATGGGAGCACGTAACCAAGCAGGTAATTTACAAAACAAATTCTTTTTTATGAACATGTCACTTCTCTCCTATGATTCACACAATTACATAATCATATCTACACGGGGAAACAGATTGGAATGTTCTGCTACAGTGGGCTAACACCAGAACAGGTTGACCGCTTAACAAGCGAATATCACATCTATATGACCCGAAATGGCCGTATCAGGTACTTCACTTCTCCATTTCTTGATTTTTGATGCATTTCAAGTGTTAGCAAATCATTGAGGCTCTTGATGTTTGGTTGCAGTATGGCTGGTGTTACGACAGGGAATGTGGGATACCTTGCGAATGCTATACATGAAGTCACCAAGTCATCTTAAACTATTTACAGGTCTCAAGGCAAACATAAAAAAATAAATTATTTTTGAATAGTCAAATAAGACAGGAGGCTAAATTTGGTCTTCTGCAATTGTTTTCGTGGGAACTGAAAGTTTACCCATAAACAGTAACTTATCAGTGCACTTTTTCTTAGCTGCGCAATAAAAAAGAGCAGCATATGGACACAAATTCGTTAGTTGCATCTGTTCTGGTTGATATTCAGGCCGGAACGATCGATTCTTGGATATTTTCAAACTGTAAGGAAAGTATATGGTTTTTTGTGTTTATTCACCAAAATTTGGATTGTTTTCTTCTCCATTTGCTCCTTTTCATCGAAGATGAAGTCAATCGTAAATTCTCTGTTGCGTCATGTACTTGTGCATAATGTTTATTCAAAACCCGTAACGTCTGATTATTTCTCGAGTTAAAGAAAATTCACCAAAACAAAGATCGGATGTCTTTTATTCAAAATCGTAAATTTAGTATGTTTGTTTTGGTGCCAAGTTCATACCTTATATTTTATCTGAGTTTTAGTATGTTTTAAATGAGTTATTAATAAAGAAACTATTCAGTTTTAACATTTTATTGGTGTTTTTAGTGATTTTTGTAGTTTTTAGAGTCTTTGAAGCAAATCTGGGTAGATTGAATAGTTTTTATGCGTCAGAAGTTTTGAATCAGGAGGAACTTTCTACCGATGGATCATGTTCAAATTTGGACACAAAATAGTTGTGGATGTCTCCTTTCGTTTCCAAGTGGTTTGAAGTTAAATCTAACGGATCTCAAGATATGCCCACTACTTAGATTGATTTGACTGAAAAATTGAGATCGACTAACTCCATAGCATGCGAGAGTTAGTCATGAGTTCTTGTGAACATATCGAACATGATCTGAAGTATTGCTTGTTTATTCTTTCAATTGCCTGCGAGAGCTAAGTGTTTGGATTGATAGGAAGATTTGATCATCACCACGAGAGTGGGTTAGTCATATATCCGTGTTTCGAGTTCTAGAACGAATAGATTCATTTGCCTCTATGAACTTAGCTTGAATAAATCGGTCCATGAACCCCTAAGGATTCCATGAATGCCAATGTTTTTAATATATTGCTTTACACCATTCTAATTTACTGCTTTTTCTACTATTATTTTTAGTGACAATCATCTCTTATTTGTTACTTAGCTTGATTCTTGGTTTACAAATTCTATAATGCACTCTTGTTTTTTTGGATTGGATCCTCAAGTACTGCAATGGAATTGATTGTTGTGCACTAGCAGCTAGATCACTGTGTCCTAAAGTAAAACTTGACACACGTCAAGTTTTCAGACTAGGAGTGTCGGGGAAACTAGGAGAGTGCCATTAGTTTTCAGACTAAGAGTTTAGTCTAAATTTTTCTTTTCTTTCACTGATTTGGGGTTTTCCTTCTCTATATTTGTGTGTTTCAGGGAAAGAATAAGCATTCTCGATGGGGAGAAAGACTCATCATTCATCCCGTTGAGTATTTCACTATCCGCGGTCCCATTTCGCCTGCGTCAACATTTCTTTGAAGACGAAGACTATTTTCCACCTCCACCACCACCAAGTCTTGAAGAGAGATGTCAAACATAAACCAATACCTTGAATCTCACATGATAGCTTTAAATGAGCTGGATGCCAAAATAAAAAAAGGCTACAAGCCGATTTCGTTTGCAAAGTAGATACTCTCAAGGTCCAACTTACGAAGTTAGATAACGATTTCCGACAACTCAAGAAGGATCAAAGATGGCATGAGATTGACATTGAGCAAAACCAAAAGGACATCAAAAACATCGGCTGCACGATGGATTATGGATAGCGACTCTGATTGACATGACTAGAGGATCGAACACTCAAAAAAGAATCTCTTGGAACTCACAACTCGTGTTGACTCTCTAGACACTCGAGATGCTCGAATCCCAGAAGTCAAAAGATCCACCGGACGGAACCAATGAAAAACATGAAGTCTTTTGCAAAAGAATTAACATTTTCCTTGTAAGAAAACTGATTATTTCCAAGTTGCGGGTCGTAAAACTGTCACAGAGCTGTTATCACATGTTTTGATTGTTTACAAATTTAATGGAATTTAAGTTCTTACTGATATATAAGCTACGATCTTGTTCTCTTTCGGGCTAAAAACTGTTATAAGGTTCAAGTTTTAGTCTTTTAGACATCATCATTCCATTCTACCATCATCTTACGGTTTTTTTGTCTTGCAGATCCATGGAATCGTCTTACGGACAAGAACATATACAAATACACGAGAAAAAGTATCTCTACACGTCAAAGTTAAACAGGAAAAAAAAAGAATATAATAGACACAATCATCATCACCTCCTGATTTCTCAAAAAGCTGAATTGGCCAGGTATAAGGAGGAGATATCATCTCTACTCAGAAGCTGATATTTAGTTAAATCTGGTGACCCTGTGAAACCAGAAAGAAGTAAAATCCTCTCCTCTTTTCCATAAGGCATTTGCTCTGCATTGCATCTCAGTTTCAAAGTCGTTTCTACGGACCAGCTTGAAATGGAAAGCCTCCACTCATCTGTCGCCTAATGTGCTCAGGTACTAGCCTGTTTATAAGCTCTGGTGAAGCCCCAGATAACTGTTTGAACATTCAAACAGAGAGAGAGAGAGAGATAACAGATTAAGTAAATGTTTGAACTTAACATCAGTTATGGTTGGTATAAGGAAAGTGAATTAATGTACCTCTTGTTTGAAGTTGAACAACGGTGGTAGAGGTCGGCCGTTTGGAAGACGAGCATTGGGCTCACGGAGTTCATTGAAAAATGGATGAGCACATGCTTCGAGCTTTATACACAGAAACAAACAAATGTCAGTTAAAAAGCCTCGGCATCATTGAACAGTGCAGGTCCAAACAAATCCAGAGAGAACCACTCTTAACAATGAAGAATACTTGGTTGTTTAGAGATACTGACCGCAGTGCAACGTAGACTCGGTGAATATTGAAGAAGCCGAGATGCGAGGTCAATGGCTTCTGGAGGCATCCGCTTATGGAAAACCTGGAGGTCATAAAGCAGTATGTGTATTGTTTTACCTTTTCCTTTTTTATGAATATTGTTTAGGTAGCGAATTAACTATTAAGCCATTGTATGATCAGAAAAGTTAGAATGTAACACCTTATGCCACGGGTGAGCTTTGATTTGTGGGAATCTAAAGTCTGTGTAGTTTGGATTCATGCATCGGATTTCTTCTCGAGTTGGAGTACCAAGAACCTAAACCAACACAGCACATATATCATGACAAATCTATTAGATGATAGGAATTTTCTATATCAGACAGAAAATGACGCCAAGGTAAAATTTAATAAAAATGAGACTTCACCTTGATGATCTCCACTAGCTGGTCCACAGAATTTTCTCCAGGGAATAACGGCTGAATATATATAAATAAATAATATTAAAAATGATTGTGGAAGATTCTAGAGAGATGCTTTAGTTCTCAAGATAATATAGATAAATAGTTTACAGTTACACTAACCTGGCCAAGAAGGAGCTCTGCCAAAACACAACCAGCAGACCATATATCTATGGAGGATGTATACTCTGTGGCCCCAAAGATGAGTTCTGGAGCTCGGTAATACCGAGAGCAGATATATGATATGTTTGCTTCACCTTTCACCTAATGTGAATAGTCAAATGTTGCAAAGTTCATGATAACAGATAGGTGCAATTGATTTCATGAGACAGAACACATAAGCAGTGGAAAATAAACAAAACATCATAAATAAGGTAAACCCTTACCAATACTTTTGCACTTCCAAAATCACACAGCTTACACTGATGGGTGAGGGGATCAACCTACAGAACGCACCAGAGATATTACAATCTAGTAAAGGTTACCAAAGACAGACCCACAATAGATCAACTTACCAAAAGATTTTGTGGTTTCACATCTCTGTGGCAGACACCAGGAGCCGTATGGATATAAGCCAAGCCTCTGAAGATCTGCACAACATATTTGCTAACCCGTTTCAGGATCAACAAAACAGAGCAAGAATATTTGTAGCAGAAACAGCAGATAACAGTGCATACTTGGTATGTGTAAAGTTTGACATAGAAAATAGGCATCCTCTGGTTTGAACTAGTATAGTGCTTCAAAACCCGGTACAAAGTCTCGGGTACATACTCCATAACAAGATTGAGGAAGAGCTCATCTCTACTCGTTGTAGAGAAGAAACAATGCTTCAAGGAAACCACATTTGGGTGGTCCATTAGTCGCATTAATTGCAACTCACGATTTTTGTAGCGCCGATCTTGCAAAACCTTCTTAATGGCTACTGATTCTCCAGTTTCCAAGCACTTCGCCTAGAATGGTAAGTTCATAAATTGATCAGAAATGGAAGAAAAAAAGCTATTGCCTAGAAATGCTAGCAGTGACAAGCACAAAGGTACCTGGAATACAATTCCGAACGATCCTGTTCCAACAACCCGCTCGGCCATGTAACTAATGGTCTGTAAAAGCCAGAAGGAGGAATCATAAGCGAGTAGGCCTACTTAAAGTTGGCATTAATGAGCCACAAAGAGGTCAAAATCTATTTAGTTATTTGTTTAAGTTATATAATGGAAAAGAAACTTTACAAATGATTAACCCTACAACTTTGGTAACCTAATAGACAGTATTGCCCCAAAATCATGAGCAATAACTGCTAATTTAAATCATTTACAAGATTTAAAAACGATAGAATCCTACCTGTTTAGGTTCACCGTTTTTACCTCCAATTGTAGTGGAAATGATGTGACCGGTAACAGCATCATTTCCCTCTATAACAGCAGCAGACATCTCCTGCAATCAAACCTGAACATATTATTACAGGCATTAAACTATTCTTGTCATCAAAGAATAAAGAAAACTGGTAACATTTAGTGCTTTCTCCCATAATAAACATCAGATCACGAATGACTGTATGATAACCAATAGAAAAACCAAACTAAATTATTTGAATCCTTCTTCACTCAATCTCTGTCAAGCATATGGTCTTTTAAATAGCTTTCAAAACCAGTAACATTAGGATGTCAACCATTTTGTGGACATCAAAACCGTACATAATCAAAAGATACAATCATTACACACCATGGAACAAACACTGTCAGAATGAAGAACAAACCAAAAGAACACAACAAAACAAAAGAGAGTTCAGAATCAATACAGACTGCAAAAAGAAAGAATGGGCCAAGAAAATCATATAATTACACGAACAATACAAAACCTGTCAGGATAAAACTGGAAGACCCACAAGTACTTTGTGGAGTGAATAGTGTTGAATTAAACAACCGAAATATGAACAAACAAAAGCCAAATAAAGTAAAAAAGTCAGCTGAGGAAATAATTTTATAGATGAAGGGGCAAAATGAAAGCTAGTAAGATCTACATCGTGTTCTTGCTCTTAAATTTTCTTTACCCTAATTTTTTTTTTTCTCTTCAGGATTCAAAGGTTAATAGTAGTAATTAAAAATAGCTCGAGGGATAAGGATCTTCACGAGGAAATGGTTGAAATTTTCAGCTGAATACAAAAAGTAAGACTAGCTACTATGAAGTCAAATTCGCCATCTTCGATGAGAAAAGCCACTTCGTGTGAGCTCAAATCAGGAAACACGAACGAGCCTGAGAACACAGATCGATTCGCTGAGACACCGAAACAAGAAAAATCCGAGCTAGATCTAGCCGAGATCTAGAACCAGTCACCAAACGTAAGATTGAAACGCATTGTTTACCAAACACAGACGTAAAAGGATCAAACAGAGACGCACAAAAACGGAAAGGTAAGAAAGAAGAAAACCTTGTCTGTATCCATATCGGGACGACGTTTCAAAGCATCTCCGTCGCGAAGCTGCGGCGGCTGTGGAGCTAGAGCCGGAGGCTGAGGCCACAATGGTATTGAGGTCATGTGTTTTACTGCTCTTCTCTCTCTCTCTCTCTCCCCCACTGAAGAGTAAAGACTACTTTTTTTCCTCTCTCCTGTGTCTAAACTTCAGAAATCGTTCAAAGATAAAAGGAGGATCCCACGCGCGAATAAAGCGCGTACGTATTATGCTCCAATGAGAACGCTAATCTAGTAATTAGTACTCATTAGTTGAAAAGCAGTGAAGTGAATACTGAAAAGTCTGATAACCTCGCAATCCCTTAACGATAAGTGGTACAACTAATTGTGGAGATTAATATTGTTATCGAATCAGATATACTAATTAATTACAATATAGTGCCTAGTGATATCATGTTTTCTAATTTGGGTAACAACTGATAGCATTTGCAAGTTAAATCGATCTTTTTACTGAATTGGAAAAAAAGTTAAAAATGTCAAAAAAGAAAGAACAAAAGTTTTTTTCTAAAAACAGCATAAACTGTTTGTATTTCCACTTTTTGACCTAAATATGTCAATATATATATATGGTGATAATACATAAATTTCAATTTTCTAGACGATTCTTTACCGATCTTACTCTTGGTAGGAAAAATAATATTAATACCATTGTCCATGTTTTGTTGAAGAGATTGTCCAATAGATCTATTACAAAAGATAAACTTAATTTACGGAAGAAAAATTAGAAAGAAATAATAATAATATGTTCACTCGAGCTAAAACTATGGAACTGATGAAGAATTTAAAATAAGGATTCTAGTAATAATGAAACTTATTACAAATACGGCCATGGCTATTACGGAGAAGGTGGCTGCAACCGCCAACATCCCTCAAACTAACCCGGAACCACCGGTTCTGCCGTCGCTCAAAAAGCTTCTCGCCATAACTTTTTGTGTATATTAAGTTTGAGATTTGGCTGATAATTTATATGCTTTTAGATGTGACAAGTGAGAAACAATTTTTTCTAGATAATTCTTTGAATGGACAATATTGGCTTACGTACGTTACGTGTGTGTTTACGTAAGAATATATATAAATCCAGAAGTTTCTTTGATGTCATCTAAGATTTTTGGTTGGTTAATAGAGAAAGATGGCTAATTTTCAACGTGTTATATAACATTTGGTTCAATTGGAGGGATGTTTTACTCTTAGGATAAGGTCTTTGGACATAGCACATGGACAATTCGTATTCCATTAAGATATGTTTTTTAATAACCAGTTATTTGCATTCAACGTGCATGAAAAATCGATTTAACAATTTACAAAAAAAAAATGCATATTTTGGATTCTCAAATGAAAATTGCCCCAAGAAAAAAGAACTAAAAGAGTTGTTTGGACCACAAAAAAACTCAAGTATAATTTGATAATGTGTGATCAAACTAATATACATTTTATTTGTTTTATAAAGACCGATCTGAGTCTCTTCCAAATTTCCATTCTACATTTCATAATTCTTATTGCAAAAGTTCACGATATCTTTTTTGTTTGTTATTGCAAAACCTACTCGAAAATTTTGTTGTAAACCGGTATTATGGAGGCAGAAGCAACAACTCTTCTTTGGATCATGACATGTTTGGATAATCTTGGCTATGAAGAGGTAGTTTTCGAGAGTGATTAAAAGATATTGATGAAAGCGGTAGCTCGATCTCGAGAATGGTCAAGGCTTTAGAGCATCTCCAATGATGTATCTTAAGAGGTTCTTAAGATTTAATTTAATTAAAAAAATTGAAAACCAAAAATATAACATAAGAATCGGTTCTTAGTTTAGATGTTTTAGATATGTTAAGAAACTCATACGTGTTGGTCTCTCATTGGCCGAGTGAAAAAAAAAAAACAAAAAAACAAAAACTATCAGCGACTTTTCCGACGAAAATCTATTTTGCGACAAAAACAAAAACAAAACTATGCGGGAATTTGCTTCGTCTCTCTCTCTATTTTGCGACTTCTCCGACGAAAATCTGTGCGGCAAGTCTCGATCGGCTAATTGAGAGGAGAAATGAGACGAGAATCTGTCTTTGGCAGTCGTTATCGTCACCGGCGATATCGTCACCGAAGATGGATTTGGAGGGTTTATCAGTCATCTGCAGCGATCTCGGTGTTCCCGAGGAAGACGACGATAGAAGAAGAATTGGGTACTCCAAAAGTGACTATTGTCTCGGTAAATCAATCTAAACTTTCCTCGCCAAATGATTTTGCCGATATCTGATCCGGCTCGATGAGTTTCAGCTGTTCAATTTCATTTTCATATTTTGTTCTAATGGCAGACAATCTGAAAGACTTGCTGAGATTTTTGAGACGGGACGATCCTCAGAGCAGGGAAGTTTTCAAGCAGGTCTGTGCGTGGAATATAGTCTCAAAAGATTTGATTCCGATCATCGAGCATTACCAAGATGAACATAACTTAGTTCTAAATGCAGGTACTGTTGTTTTCTTCGTTTCAACTTTCTCACGCTTTGATGTAATGTTCTGATGATAATGTTATCTGATGATTGTTCAGTTAAGGTGTTGGTGTTTCTCACAATGCCTGTAGAGCTTGATTCGGATGATATTCCCCAGCAGATTGAGTATTTGTGGGGCTTGAAATCTGCCATTACTTTCAGTAACATTGTTGCAGTGATTGTGTCTTTGCTAGAAACCCCCCTCGAGATGAATGATGTTCAGTGAGGTTAATTGGAAGAATTGCAATAAATGAAGGTTAGACTATCTTCCTTTCTCTTTCAATTCTTTGATTAGGTTGTCTACATCATTCTTTAGTGCACCATTGATTGTCTATAGACTTTGTGTGATCAATGCTTGGTGATGTTTGATTAGTTGAAGACTTAATTCTTTCTTTTGTACAATAGATTAGGTGAACATCATTCTTACTCAATTCTTGGTAGTTGGTAGTTGTCATTGATTGCTTGTTATGTCAAACTTAAACACCAAACAAGCTTAAACCTTTCCATTTTCCTCTTAAAGTCTTCGGCTGGAGCTTAAACACCAAACACGCTTTAACCTTCAATTTGCTTTTCTCTTCTCCTTTAAACACCTAACCAAAAACTAGGCTATGGATCCATATAGTACACCTTCAGGATTTATGGACCTCTTAACTAGTCAACAAGAAAACCACACCCATAAAACCAATCCTTATGATGATGATGCTCCAATCCTAGATGAACACACAACTAAGGAACGTAGATAATAAGGAAATGGTCACCCACAAAAGACGTGGTGCTCATCAGTGCTTGGCTCAACACTAGTAAGGATGCAGTTGTTGGGAATGAACAAAAAGGTAATGCGTTTTGGTCACGTATTACATCTTATTATTCTGCAAGTCCTAAACTAGCTGGTCTGCAAAAAAGAGAGCTTGGCCATTGTAAGCAAAGGTGGCAGAAGATCAACGACCAAGTTTGCAAGTTTGTGGGATGCTATGAGGCTGCAACAACTCAGAAATCAAGTGGCCAGAATGAGAATGATGTGATGAAAGTGGCACATGATCTCTTCTACAACGACTACAAGGCTAAGTTCACCCTTGAGCATGCTTGGTTAGAGCTTCGGTATGATCAGAAATGGTGTTCAATATCTTCTTCTAAAGGCAATGAAATGTCAAAAAGAAGAAAGTTGGATGATGGTTCTGCTCAGTCTTCAAGCGCTCAGCCAGTTAGCCATGAAGAAGATGCAGCAATGTCTCGTCCTCTTGGAGTTAAGGCAGCAAAGGCCAAAGCTAAAAGGGCTGTGAGGAAGCCAACCACTGTGGAGGAAGAAGAAGGCAAGGATCTAAAGGAGTTTCAGAGCATATGGGAGATAAGGAAGAAGGACTATGCAATAAAACAGAAACAAAGCAAGCTTACAATGCTTGAGAATCTCATTGGAAAAACAGAGTCACTAAGTGATATAGAAATGGCATTGAAAAACAAGCTAATAAATGACATGTTGTCAAATGAATGAATGATTTCTCTTTGTTTTTGTGCTTTCTTGTGTGCCCCTGCCTGTTTTTTGGTGCCAAAAAACTTTGATCGGGTATGTATTTATAGGAAATGAAAACTTTGATTAATGATGCAAATGGTTTCTGTTTTCTTTGCTACTATTGGTGCCTTCGATATTGCATATGCATTTGTTTCTTTGAAGGTTTGGAGGAGTATCAAACCAGATGGAAATTTGTGTATATAATTGTTTTTGTTTTCATGGATCAGGTGTGATTCAGGAGACGAAGGTAGGACACAGGGAGGACACCGCTGCTGTAAGTAAACGAGCTGCATCATTTAATGAAATTTTATGTTCTTTCATCCTCTGTAGTGTGTAACCCATTATTTATCTATTGATGTGGTCTATGTGAAGTTGTTGTCCATGAGGAATGATCTAATTCGGATGGAAGACGCCAATGCATCCGTCAGTCCGAGAAAATTTTGAAGGAGAAAACTTTTACAAGGTACCCTATTATTTTTTCATTCCAATATGTATAAGCATCTTTGCTTTTTGAATAACTGAAATTTTTTGTTTTAAAATTCTTGACCTGATGCAAGCTGTAATTCCTTAACTCAAGAACACTAAACGATTTGTCTCAACTCTTTAACAAATATGGTCTCTTTCACTCTTTTCCTTGACTCTGATAATAGTTCCATCTTTTGCTTGGGTTTTGCAATAATCTTGTACGCTCTGTCTCATCTAACTCAGACTTATGTGGACCATAGTGGAACAATAAACTACAAAGAGTTCAATGCGGCAACATTACATTGGAAATTTGTGTATATAAATAGTATTTGATAAAAGATCACACTTTTATTGTTACAAACAAAAAAAAAGATCACACTTTTATAAATATAAATAAAATACTAAGATGTTGAAAAAAAAACAAATTCGAGGACCTGGAGTTGCACAAGAAGACAAGAGAAACTCACAAGAAGAAGATTAAGAGAAGAGAAGAAGACAAGAGAAACTCACAAGAAGAAGAAGAGGAGAGAAGAAGACAAGAAGAAGATAATGTGCTCTCTCTATATAAGTGTAGTCGAATATTACTCAAGAAGAAGATAATGTGCTCTCTCTAAAAAATTCCACAAATATTACTCTCTTTTGTTATATTACTCTTTTCCTATGGCATCTTCTTCTAATAATTTCTTCGAGAAAGCGCTTGATGAAAAATTGGATCAATTATTTGATCAAAATTTTGAGAAGCTATTAGACAATTATGGTGATCCCCGTGAAGCAACAAAATCAAAGAAGAAACGAGCCTATATCGAAAGAGAACGTGAGCAAGGGCACATCCGATTATTGAACGATTATTTCAGTGAAGATGCAACATACCCTCCACAAATATTTCGACGCCGTTTTCGAATGAACAAACTCTTATTCATGCGTATTGTTGATCGACTCTCCAATGAAGTACCATTTTTTCAACAAAAAAGAGATGCTACCGGAAGGTTCGGTCTCTCTGGATTACAAAAGTGTACAGCAGCAATTCGTATGATGGCATATGGTTTTGCGGCTGATGCTGTTGACGAATACCTCCGGCTCGGTGAAAGTACTGCAATTTCATGCTTGGAAAATTTCGTTCAACAAATAATTTATTTGTACAGAGATGAATACCTACGAAGACCGACACCAGAAGATCTTCAACGACTACTCGATATTGGAGAGATACGCGGATTTCCCGGGATGATAGGAAGCATCGATTGTATGCACTGGGAGTGGAAGAATTGCCCCACCGCTTGGAAAGGCCAATATACTCGTGGCTCTGGAAAACCGACAATTGTTTTAGAGGCTGTAGCTTCACAGGATCTCTGGATATGGCACGCATTTTTTGGACCTCCAGGTACCTTAAACGATATCAATATTCTTGATCGCTCACCGGTTTTCGATGATATATTACAAGGGATAGCTCCAAAAGTGAATTACGTTGTCAACGGACACGAGTATCAATTGGCATACTACCTCACAGATGGTATTTATCCTAAATGGGCAACTTTTATCCAATCTATTCCAATTCCACAAGGTCCTAAAGCATCCTTATTTGCTACATATCAAGAAGCTGTCCGAAAAGATGTCGAGCGTGCATTTGGAGTCTTGCAAGCTCGATTTGCCATTGTGAAAAATCCAGCTCTTATTTGGGATAAGGTAAAAATAGGACAGATTATGAGAGCATGTATAATACTTCACAATATGATAGTCGAAGACGAACGAGATGGGTACACTCAGTTTGATGTCGCCGAATTCACACAAGCAGAAGCAAACAGAACTTCACACGTGGATTTCACATATTCTACAGATATGCCTTCAATCTCGGCAATATGATGGTCATTCGAAATCGACTTCGTGATCGAACAATGCATCAACAATTAAAAGATGATTTGGTTGAGCATATATGGGAGAAATTTAGCACAAATCAAGATTACAACTAATCGTTTTTTCGTTTTATGATTTCCACATCTATTTTTATAATGCTTTTATGTTCATGTTTGTTTAAAATTTTATGTTTTATAAAATGTAATATGTTTATATATTTAAACAAAATCAATTCTACTAAAAATATTTAAATTTTTAAATTAATTTTTTTTTCTGAAGAATCCCAAAGTTCTTAACCATTGGAGCACTTTAAATGAAGGAATCTTGATTGAGGTTCTTAACTAAAATTTTAATATACAATATTGCTAAGAACCCCTCCATGGTTCTTAGGGCATCCGCAATGCGTGGACGCTTACGGGGAGCTGCTAGACAAATTTTATTATTAAATTGGAATCTTCTGCATCTGTGGGCCCAGTTTCATCAGAGAGAAATAAGGAGAGAGAATCACGTTTTTTCCTCTCAATATACTCACTCTAATCACTTTCTGCCACATGTCACATAATGCGACGCTTACAAACGCTTAATCAAGCGTCCAATGTGGCTTTATCAGATAATTTTTATTTATTTAAATGATCAAATTTTTTTAAGCATCGCATTAAACGCCTGCGTTGCGCATGCCCTTAACCATTGGAGGTGGTCTTATAGTCTATACCAAATAAATCATCAAGACAAGAAAAAGATTCATTCGACCAACCATCACTTTCAAAGGAAGACAAGCCAACCAATGTGTCGATCTTATAGCCAATAAACCAAAATTTGTAATAATTCATGCTTTAACATGGGCAATCGTAATCCATTTCTTGGAATATTTAGTTCAACAATTCATTATTTGGAGTTTTTGAAAATTTGAACTAAAAAGTTACAAAAAAGGAATCGCATATATATTAGATTCTGTACTTGATATTTTCATGTATAGACTTTTGTGGAACCAATCCATTTATTGTTGGGCGTTGATACAATTGTTAGATTAGCAGCATGTTCTATATGTAATTTAACTATATATAGAATGGTTGCTAAAGTAAATCAGTCACAATCGGTGAAGACCTAAGGTAAATTCATTTTCTAAATCAAAATCATTAATTATGATAGATATTTGGATAGTGGTATATGCTCGTATTCGTATGATAGATCAAGAACAAAACATCCCCAAAATTAGATAAAATCCCGGTTCGATCTGAATTTTATCCAATTTTGGTTTAGCAAATTGTAGTTTTATTTATAATTACAAAAAATAAATAATAATGTAATATTTTTATTTAAATTAATGAGAACCTTTTACCCAAAAAAAAATAAAAAATCCCCAAAAGCAGCAGCTTCTTTCATATCTATCTACCTAATGAAGAAAACCTCTCTCTTTTTTTTTTTTTGAATCGAAATAAGGTGTTTTTGTCACTTCTTTGCCGAAATTTTTTGCAGATTTAAATAGTTTATCCCAACGCGAGTCGAACTGCGGATACATACCCAGATTGTTAGTTAGATGCCACTAGCCCAACACCACAGTATTCTCTTGTCTTTTTACTTTCTCTATAAACATTTGATCCTTCCATGACACTATAAAGAGGATGAAATTTGAATTTATTACACCAATACTATTTCAATAGCTCATTTAGTCAAGGTATTCAATTCAATTCTGCAGTTTTCATGTTTACTTTCTAGTGCTCTATACATTTCAACAACATAATTACAAAAGAACAAAAAAAAAAAGTCTAATAGTAAAGAATAAAGAAGGGCAAAAGAAACAGTGTCACGTGGAATTATGGAGTATTATTGCCACAAAATCTCTGTTAACATGAGCTGTACATCACTTCAACAAGAACCCCCCCCCCCCCCCCACAAGTTGACAACATTTCAAACAATTATCATAGCTTTCTCTTTTTAGGAACCTTTTGATTCAGATTTACACAAATAATTAAAGAGAAAACTGGGGAAATGAATTATAAAAACCCAAACCATTATTGGCACAGCCCTTTATTGTTGAAATTTACAAGTAATTTGGTGTGGAAAATTTACAGTTTCTGCATTACCTCCGGTGAGAAATATATTGTCTTGCTATGACTCTGGTATAGGGTTGAGTGTCTCCTGAAAGACCAAAACATGTTCAACAAGTAAGCTAATCGATTTGCAAAAGAAAAACATTTGGCCAAGCAATGACTTTGTAAACCAAGACACATTTGTTTACCTTGGAGAAGCACACAAACTCTTGCTGTGTGTTGGAGGTTTTGACCATAGTTTCCCACTTGGGATTTGCTTGAATCTTGTTAAAGTGATTATTATTGTCTGTGCCAAGAGACTGTAACCATGTGAACGAGTTGTTCTTTGATGGGATTGTTGGTAACGTACGCTTTAACCAAGAATCTGAAGGAGCGTTTGGTAATGGTGGTGGAGGAACAATGTGATAAGTTGAACGATGATGAAGCCTGGAACTTTCAAGTTTTGTTGTGTTTCTCTGCAATTGGGCTTCAAGATCAATCTTCTCCCTTGTAATCTCTGCTACCACATTGGATTTTGGCAGTGCAACAATAGCTTGATCAGGACATTCTTCAACTTTTAGACTTGAGAATTCAGTGATATCCTCATCTCTTCTAACATTTATTTTCTCGGTGTTTTTAGGCTGCGAGATAGCTTCTTCACCAGCTCCAATCAAGCTCTGGGAATCTTCTTTAACAGGAACAACATCTAGTGAAGTAAACTCTTTTAGTAAAGATTGCTCCTTGAACTCTTCTTGTACCTTCTTGTCTACTGAATGCACAGTGTCTACATACAGAGTTTTCTCGGCCACAGGAGCCTCGGACGAAGGTTTCCATGTATTATCATCACTAGCCAGGAGCTCACCAAAGTTTTTGCTGATTTTAGTGCCTGAAGCGGCACTGATGTTCTCGAGTTTCTCTTTACCTTCTGGAATAGAAGATACTGGTAATGAAGGCCTTTGTGCAACTGATCCATTTAGTTTCCTCTTATCTTCATTCACAGTTTCATTGGTTTGCTATGAAGTAAAAAAGAAGGAAATTTGATCACGAAAAAGAAAAAGAAGCTTTCAGTGGGATGATGAACAAGGCGGTGAGAAGGAGAGGTAAACAATTTACCTTGTTCTGACTTTCATTACAAGGAGTAGAATCTTGATACTTGGAGCGCATACGGCGAACAGAAACAGCTCTCTGTGCCTGCATTCTCACAGATGGAACCGGATTCAATAGTCCAAAAGAGCTTCTCAAGCAGATCTGAGGGACTAATCCACAAACACCAGAAGCAATGCTGCTCGTGTTTCCATCTTCCTCTTGTTGGAATCGATATGGATTTTGCTCGGCTTTGTTCTGTTTCTCCTTTACCAACACTACCTTCTTCATCATCTGCCCCGCCGCCGGTTCCTCTGGTTTAGGCGGTTTCCTAGCAAGATGTGCAGGTGTTTCTGAAGTCAAGGCTTTAGCTGCAGGCAAGAATCTCCCCATCATTAGATCCTGAGTTTGTCGATCACTCGATAAGGTTCCAAATGGCTCTACTAGTATCCCCTGACCATCCAAACCGCTCACACCACTAATATTACTACAGTTGAAGAAAAATGACTCGGATCTCGAAAGCGTATCAGTTGCATCAAGATAGGTATCATCACTATCATCATCATACCGAGAAGTATAACTCTTTGCATCCTCCACATTACTACTAGTACCAGTTTTGGTCTGGTGGTTAACTCTAACTTCAGGTTTCCTCCCTAATTCTTCTCGTTCTCTACTACCATTCAAAACTCTCCTCCCAGGAGGAAGCTTGGGCACAAAATGTGTCTCCACAAAGCCTTGTAAATCCGGTTTCCTTTCGTCTTTTGGTTTTCCGGGCTTGTGCTCCCATTGAAAAGGGACAGTTCCTGGATTCCTCACAGGACCTGACTTAATATCAGACTTGTAAACCGGTGGAGAAGGAGGAATCTTGCTGTTTACTGAATCAGAAGATGTTGTTTTGCTCTCGGATTCTGAAGCTTGCGTAGGCCGTCTAACGGAGAGAAGCGGGCGGTTGAAATCCAATTGCTTCTCTTCCATCACCATTAGCATCAAATCTCTTGTTTCTGCAATAATCAAATCATCATCAGAACAACGTCGAACATCATGTAATTTTGCATAGCAGCTATGTTCTTCCTTGTCAAGAATCTAAGCCAAGATTGTCACAGAACCATCAAATTTGAAACCCAAAATCAAAACTCATTACTTCATTAGTCAGAGAGAGAGAGAGAGAGAGCGCCTTTCTTTATACATAAGTTTTTTTTGTTCTGAGCTTCTTGAAAACTTATCCAGATTTTCTTAAACCCCATAAAATACAGATTTAAATGTATACGCGTGAGCCCATTATTTATGAATCCAAATCAATTAGAAAAATTGGGGAAAACGAAGAAAAAGATTCAATCTTTTTTATGTTCCTCTTCCCAATCGTAATCTGCCATTAATACGCAAATACAGGTATATACACACGCAGATACATATTCGTACTCACTATGTAATTGTATAAAGCTAAAGCAGACGAACTGAGAGGGGAAAAAACTAAGCCGGAGATTGAATTTCTTCTTGAAGAAACAGAGTAAGAAAAGTAGCTTCCATGAAATTTGAAAACTCGTAATTTGTGGCAGCGAAATGGATTTCAAATAACACTGCAGAAAGAAGAAGACGACCCAGAGAGAAATATATACACATAGATATAGATACACATATAGAGAGAGAGAGAAAGAGAGAGGAAGTGAGATACCAGTGAAAATACGCGGGATTGAAGAGAGAGATTAGAGAAGAGAAGTGTGATTTGGGAGAGAAAATAATGAAGAGAGGTGGTGGTGATGAAAGGAATATAATGAGGTTGTCATATTCGTAATTTGTCGTTCTCTTTATTTTCAAAATAATTTATATTAAATGCATGTTGATTAATTTAGTAATTAATATTTTGTAATACTTAAAATGTGAAATGAAGCATAAGAACTAATTTAAATATTGTTGATTCAAATATGTTTAATTTGTAATTTTTAAATTTATAATATATTTAATAAATGTTTGGCAACATATTTAATACTTGTTTGGTTATATGTTCAATTTATTTTAAAAAAATAAGAGTTGTTTGAAAACAAATTACAAAAATGTTTCAGTTTTAATAGTATAGATTTTTAAAGATCGAAAACAAAATCTCTTCTTATCTTTTTTGGTTCACACTAGTTACCTTTCCCAGTTTCCCTTATGTCTCTATCAAGTAATAAGTATGAACATACTTTCTTTACGACCATATCATGTGCTTCGTATAATAGGGAGAATTTAGTAGGCATGCATATAAGTATTGTTTGTTATGTTCAACGATTTAATTATACGAATCAATTAAATACTATAATTAATTATTAATTGGACATTTCAGAGATTTAACTATGAATTGTTGGAAAAATAAAAAAACAATGAATAAAAATGGACAACTACCACATGGTGTTCATTAGCTTTCTATGATACAGGATGGGACGATAAGTATATACTAATCTCTTAGGGTAAGGTATTGGCAACGAGAACTATACAACATTTCTTAAGATTATATCTAGGCATTCGGTTATTCGGTTTTCGAGTTTTTCAGATTTTAGAAAATAAGTTTTATTCGGTTTGGATTCAGATTTGGTTTGGGTTCGGTTCAGGTTCGGTTTGAACACATATAGAAATAGTATCAATAATTTCATAAACAAAATTTGTGAATGAGTTCAGGGGAACAGATCCAACTTACAAGAGAAAGATAAAAACAAACAGCAAAAGTGCAAAAATAATTGATTATAAATAATGAATTTGAGAATATATAGTGGGGGAAAAAAAACAAAGAATATAGCAGCTGCTAGGTTGTCGTCAAAAATATAGTATTCAAACAAATAGACAGTAGTGACCAACACAAGAAAGAAAGGAACCTTTTTCTAATATTGGGAGTGTAGATAATGATATATTACCTTTTTTCCCAACTAATGATACGTTACTTTACATTCTTGATTTCAGAAATTTTTTTATTTGATATATTACTATGAGTCCAAAATCTAGTTCATTTCCCTCTGACATTTATTTGGTAACTAGTCAATATCTAATTAAAACTAGTCATACTCTTTTTTAGTAAACTTCATTTAGATAGGAAAAAAACCAACTCTACAAAGAAAATGTCTTTTTCTATTAATTTTAGATAGGAGAGGCGCTGTAGATCTAAAGTTTTGAGGGTTGGCTTCGGATTACGGTTGTTCGCGGCAATTATGATATCTGGTCATGCTTGGTTTCTGTATTTGCGGTTACGAAGACTTCATTATCCACACTTGTATTTGTCGTTTTTTTGCTTCTTTATAAACAAAAATTGATATAAAATTTAACATTTAACTAACAAAATAAAAACTTTTAAAAATTTGTAAGGACATGGGGTGACTTAATAAAGTCAGCAGATCTCCATTCTTTCGTCATTAAATCATGTGACGGTGGTCATCGTTTACTTTTCTTTTGTATTTGGTATTTATTGACGTGCGGAATCCATGAAGGGAAGTAAACTATTAAAAAAAACATTTACCTAATTTATTATGGAATATATGACCGACGTAACTGGTCTTGGTGGTCCACTTATTACAACAAAGTTTCTTTCATTGCTCGAGCGGTCGAGCCTATAAATAACATATTTGGAATGTTTATTCTTTCAAACGTATAACTGTTTTTTTTTATTAGTATATTAGGTTTCTGAATCATAAGGTTTAGAATAATTATAAGATGTTCAAAATAGCAGGTAAGTGATACGCCATAAGAATTTTTAAGAAGACACAACCACGGAAGCAAAATCATTAATCTATCTGGTTTATAACTAATTAATTAGCATATAACGAGTCCAATGACTTCCTTGAAGGAAAAATCATTCCACATTCCTCCTCTTTTAGGAAGAGATCTTTACCATCTTCCTCCTTTTGAGGGGAGAGATCTTTATCATTTTTTTCATTTTGCGAGGAAATAACATTTCCTTTGAGACTTTGAGCGAGACTTTGAGCAAGTGAATCGGAAAACAATGAACCCATTAGCCGATTTCTTATCTTTTAACCGATCAAATATAATTAAGAAAATACCATATCGTAGTACACCCAAATTTAAATAAAATGTTCTGCTACATGTAGTTTTTCTTATACCAATTTTTTTTTGGGGCATCGCAGTGTGTAGTTTAAATGTTTTAAGATTATATCAGTTTGTAAATACAAAGTTGTAAATACTATCATACGGTTAGTCAGTTAATTAGTTAGAGAGGTAGAATAGAACATATACGTATATATATACGAATACTTATACATAATTAAGGTTTGTTGTATTTGGGTTTAAGAATAGCTTTGCAAATGGGCCATAGGAACCGAAGCATTTTGGCCCAAGCTAAACTATATTTTCCCACTCGAAATTTGTGTATGATTTTATAAAGATAATTATATCAAGGGCCAAATTTATATTTGAGCCGATCGTGGTATAAATGAGTATTGACGAATTGAATTTATATTTATAAATGAAATGAATATACCTTTATCTCGAAGAGATGAGTTACAGAGAAAGAGAAAGCTCGAAAAGCATAGTACAATAAGATTAAAAAGAATATGATGTGTAAACTAAGTCTTGAGTCTCTTTTTATAATTTTTTTCGAGGTTTTAATTGCCACCGCATATCTTGGGATTCTTCGTATCACGCCATCACCTTGATCTTCGGAACGACTCTGAGTTGTTAGAGAATATCTTTGACTGATTCAGCTGGCTTGACTGATTGGTTCTTCGTTAGCTCGGAGCTCGCCAGGTCGGAAGTCGAGGTGATACATCGTAAATACCGCGAGCTACGGATGGGCTGAAACCTGTTATTGGCCAAATGTGCTTTTGGCCCAACTCCGAATTTATTTTAGATTGAATTGATGGACTTTTAGTGGACTTAATGGACCGGATTTCATGTAAGAAATCCAGCTCCAACAAATTATTAGTTTCTTTTTTCTCTTGTTTTACAATACTAACAAGAGAAAATATCCGAATATCAACATAAATCATTCTAGAGAAAATTTGACCGATTATAAATCCACATTTAGGATATTCCAGCTACATGTTGATCAGAACATTCGGTAATGTTACTAATATATTTGATCGTATTCGGTAATGTTATTAGATGACCATGTATACGATAACTATTATGCAAAAAAAAAAAAAAAAATAGTCAACTAATGTTAAATCTTTCTACCAAAAGAACTAAACATTCTCATGTATTATATGTGAACTAAAAGTCTAGTTCACGACTACCGCTATGTCCGGCAAGGGATGCAAACCCTCGAACTTCTACTATCTGTAAATAGTACAGAGCTAATTGGATTAATAACTTGCGATCCTTTTGCAGTCATCTCAGGATCTATTTCGTCATTGTTAGCCGTGACGATTTATTCAAAGACAGAGATGCGGACGACTATCTAAGCAACCGCCACCGCAGACTGCGCAAAGATCAATTGGAATCTAGCAGAAGATCGGCGAAGAAGAAGACTTGAAACTGCAACCAATTACTTGAGTCTCTCTTTTCTGTTTTTGACGAAGAAAACGATCAGTAAAATATTTGTATCGGATTCGACCAAGTTTCAATCGACTAGGCCCAATATATCTCTATAAACCTTTTGATCAAACATAGCCCATTTCCGGACTGGATAAAACGACTCGAATCAAACTGGTTGACCATATGTTAACCGAATATCAAACCCGAGAACTTATGGCCAAAACGACAACACTCGTACATTATCGTTAGCTCTTGACAAAAAGTGTTATCCCTTAACTCTTCTCGATAAACTACATTTAAAATAGGAAAATTAGATTTAATGACCTCTTTTGATTGTTGAAATAACTTTTACTATTCCACTAGCAGAATAGATTTCTCTTTTGGATAAAAAAATGATCCTACATGCTCATTATGCTCTGGTGGAAAACTCTCGATGACCTTAAAAACTTTCTGGTAACATGTACATTACAAACAAAAAAATATATGAATATTTACAAAGTTAAAATATAGGATCCGTGGTTCAACTACATTTGTGACTAATTCATTATCGCAAAATCGGTATTCAAAGTGTCCATAAAAGAAATTAAAGATACAGAAAAAGTCTAGTTATGGAGGAGGACGTTCCAAGATATTTTTAGTAAGTGGTATAATCTCGCACGTGCGTCATTTTGTTTTATGTCCTTTGCCGACACTGTGGTCCGTCTTAGTCGTACACTCGTACAGACCAGTACCTTTCATATATATATTTTTTTTTGACAAAAAGTACCTTTCATTTGTTTTTATCAATTTATTTTGACATTATCTTAGGAAACTCAAACCCATACTTTTGCACTTTCCTTTTTCCTGATATTCATGAGTGTTTATTTTTTCATAATTGCAATAATTTTTCACTTCCAGTTAAACAGACAAGAGTAACATATTTTTCATTAAAAAAAACAAATATATATACTTATTTTACAGATGGTAGTAACGTACGAATAAATAAAGTAGGGTCCAATGGCAGCAGCTATTGACCTGGAAGCATATGAAATCTGAGAGACAGTTGAGAGGCCCAACAGCCCATCGCCAGCTGGATTTGGGTCCCATCTTCAATCCGTACTCCCAAAAGTCACGTGACCTCTCCTCCTCCATCTTTCTTCCCACGTGACATCTCTCTCTTCTTCTCTTCTTCTCTTCTTCGTCTTCGTCTTCGTCTTCTCTCCTTCATTCCTCTCAGACGAGCCTCTCTCTGATATGCTCTGTGCCCCCATTGTTATCGACGGTACAATCGATTCTCACCGATCCTTCCTTATTCGACGAATTTCATATTTTTTTGTTTTTGTTTCTATACAATTCTCTTCTCGATTCGATTGCATTTGATCGTCTTTCATTCGAATTAGATTGGTTAAATTCTTCACTCATACGGATCTGCAGGAATAAAGCTTACCACAGATAAATGCGTTTCTCTCGGTTATTGAATTCGGTATCTGTAATGTGGGTTTTTATTGGTTAGGAGATTTCATTAGTGCGTGCTCTTGTTGGAGCTGGGCGTTTAGGAGACTTTAAAGATTCCTAGTGTCCTGTTAATTGCATTCTGGTTTGGCTCATCGAGCTAGCTTTTCGACATGACCCATCAATGGTGTGATGATGATTTGATTCTTCACTTTTATTTCCACAGTTGTGTTGATTGTTTTTTTCTCTTTTTTTGGCCGGTGAACTGTACCTTTTTGTGCGGATTTTTTGAGGTTATTCTCGAATCTTTCTGATATTAATTTTTGTGGGCCAATGGGGTGTAATAACGAATTGATGACATAAAGTTGCTTTACTATAGAGTCTTCTTGGTTTGCTCATTTTAATCAAATCCGGTGGGCAAACAAAACTAGTTGTAGCCATGTTCTTTGCTGTCTGCTGAATTTCTTATTTTCTTCCGCTTTCAGCTAATTTCTCTGTCTTACAAAGGTTACACGTCTTTTTCTCATTTAGTGCAGAAACAAGAGCAGATGGGTCTAATTCTACACCAATCAAAGCATTGTTCTCGACTTAGAAAGCCTCTTATGGGGTAAAGAGATGGTGAATATTAGTGATACATACAAAAAATATCTGAAAGATGGAAGAGACACGAGATGAATCAAGCACTTCACAGCAGGGATCTTCAAGTGCTACGTGTTGGCCTTCAGAACTTGCGGAAAGGGTTAAGTCACTTTCTTTTGAATCTCAAGGTGAAGCTTTGGTTAGGGAGTCCCCTAGAAGTGTTGAACAGGATGTCTCTCCAGGTCAGAGAGCATCACAGCATCTTTGGGATACCGGAATGCTCACTGAACCGATTCCTAATGGTTTCTACTCAGTTGTTCCGGTGAGCGATATGCCCACTTCCAGATTTTCTTTTTTCTTTGCATGTGTTCTTGTCATTTGGCACGCTGGCTTTCCTGCCTTTGGAGATCTCTCTTATTAGGAAGATGCAGCTTCTGATGTGAAATTTTGCTGCAGGATAAGAGAGTAAAGGAACTATATAATAGACTACCTACTCCGAGTGAGCTTCACGCTTTGGGAGAGGAAGGTGTCAGAATTGAAGTTATTCTTGTTGATTTTCAAAAAGATAAGAAGCTCGCGATGCTAAAACAGTTGATCACTACACTTGTCAGCGGCTCAAATCCCGCTTTGGTGATCAAGAAAATAGCTGGAACGGTAGGAATGCTGTGGTGACTCTTCTCTCTTTGTGCATTGCATGTTCTCGTAGTTGGGCATTTATTTCTTAAGCCGCATCCGCTGTTGTGTTCTAGTCCACTCTCTTCCAGTGATATTCTCAAAACATGTCCTGGTCTTGATGTATTTTTACTTCAATTTCTGTTTTATAAGGGGGTTGTCATCATGCAATTGTTTTAGCAATGACTTATCCTATATGCCTCTACTCCAACCAAGCAACAATGGGATGTCTTTCATCTGTGGCTTTGGTTGGAAGTTGATGGAAATTTCTGTGTTTGTTAGTGCCCTTTTGGTTTTTAAAATTCATTCTCCTCAAACAGGTATCTGACTTTTACAAACGTCCGACATTGGAAAGCCCTTCGAAACTTGCTCTAGAGGAAAATGCGTTCTTGTTTGAAAACCATGGTGCTCAGTTGCTTGGACAAATTAAGCGTGGGTGCTGTCGAGCTCGGGCAATTTTGTTCAAAGTTCTGGCTGATACTGTAGGACTTGAAAGTCGGCTGGTGGTGGTGAGCTCAGTTTCTGATGTTTAGTTTTTTTTCTTTTCTTTACCTGCATTTTTGAACATGTTGCAAAAGAAATTTTGCAGTGACGACATGTTGATCTGATATAAATGATTGGTTATGCTATTTGGCTCTTACAAATCAACTCGGTTTCCCTTTTGATTCACATGAGCAGGGTCTGCCTAATGATGGGACTGTGGATTGCATGGACTCTAACAAACACATGTCTGTTATAATTGTCCTGAATTCCGTTGAACTACTAGTTGATCTAATTCGGTTTCCTGGTCAGTTGGTACCTCGATCAGCCAAGGCAATTTTCATGTCACACATCTCACCTGCTGGAGAGAGTGATTCTGCAGAAAACGACTCTTGTGACTCACCTTTGGAGCCAAATAGTCCTTTATATGAGAGAAGAGATCCCGAGAGGTCGGCTTCCGTTGTGTGATTTTCTTTCTAAAGCATATTACAGTCAGATCATTCTAGAACATCTCTTGTGATATGCTTTCCCTGGAGTCATAAATCGTTTCCTATGTTACAGTACAGAAAAAGATGAAAATCTTCAATTTCATCGGAAGTTAGAAGGATATCCAAATGCATCCGGTCCATCATTGCATAATATGATGCTCAGACCTGCTACAGCTATTGAAAGAAAATTGAGGTAACTGTTACATATATTTCTGACAAGTTGTATAATGGAATCAGTACAATGATGAGTATGATAGAGATGTGCTTTTCTTCCTTCAGCAACACCTCGCATAGTGAACCAAATATTGCCACTGTATTCTGGAGACGTAGCCGCAGAAAAGTGATTGCTGAACAGAGAACAGCTAGCTCGAGGTTTTTTCATGTTCTTTGTGGCTTGGATAATAGTTAATAACAAATAAAATAACAAATTATTACATAGATACGACCTCTTGTTGTCTCTAGATATAGTAATGACTTGGAAAATGTAAAATTTCTGTTTCTCTCCTTTTGCTGCTTCTATATTTAAATTCCTTGATAAAAGTGTCTCTGGGCCAATCTGATTAGCGATTCTGTACGAGTTATCTTAAGTGTGCTTATCAAGAGTTTGCCTTATTTTCTCTATACTCAACTGATGAAAGTTAAAAATCTGTTACTGCAGCCCAGAACACCCATCTATGCGATCACGTGGACGATCAATGTTGAGTACTGGCAGGAATTCATGTAGGGATTACGCTGGTGACGCATCTCCTTCAAGGTAGCTCATTTTTACATTAGTACATGCCAAAATCTTCAGTATGCCATTCTGTTCCTATACATCTAGTCAGCATATTTGCCCAAACATTGCAGTATTAGTTTAGTTGCTTATACAAGTCTGCATGAATAGATCTCAAGGATCAATCTTTGCTGGATTTTCTTAAATGTTCTTATATGTTAAAATGACGACAGCTAAGGATCAGTTTTTGTCTTTGTTATTTCACTCCAACGCATTGATATTATACGTTACTAATCTTGCATTGTCTGGTAGAATTTTGATCTGATTATTACTAGATGTAGAGCAATATGTATTTTTGATTGGCTGTGCATGCAATTTTTAATATTATCTAGTTTTCCTACAGTTCATCCACATCAGAAATTCGTAAAACTAGACGGCGAAGTTTTAGGATCACACCAGAGATTGGGGATGACATTGCAAGGTTGGTATTCTCATCTGTGTTTTTGTTTCTTCTTTCATCGTTTAGCAGCATTTGTGTCATTATCAGCTTGTATATTGAAGGTTCTATAATCGAGTCTCTTCGGTTAATCTAAGTTGGTAAGGTAATTTGCAAATCTACAATCATTTTAACAGCTGGCATATCGGCATGAGTCATCTTGAATGCAAAACTGTTATCTCCAAAATTTTAGATGCTTAGGTGTCTGTAAGATGGTAATATGATTGACATGGTATTATATCTTCACAGTCATAAAAGCTTTAAGCCATTTATTGGCACTCCTTCTAATGGCACTGAGAATTGTGAGAAAGAACTCATGAAGAGTTAGCTGTGATTTTAGATTTGCTTGTGTATTGACTCTGATGTTACAAATTATTGAAGCGCTGTACGAGAAATGTATGAGAAATCAAAGCAAACTCGTCTCTTGCATGGCCGAGAGGATGAAAACAGCTCAGCTATCGATAACAATGTAAGTTGAGGCTCTCTGCTAATAAGAGTGACTCTTGTGTTGTATTAGTTCTCTTCCCATTGTTTAACTAATCTAAAGGTTTGAGTTTTTCCAGAAGGTCATTGAACTAAGACGTTGTATCTATTAGCTTTCCCAGGTGTCTGGTCTCCATCTTGATGATGAGTTAAATTCTAAGAAGACAATGTCATTGCCATCATCTCCTCATGCTTACAGGAGTCAAGGATTTGGACGAAGAGGGCCTTCAGACTTTGCCGTGAAGGATACATGGAATAAAGTGGTTGAGTCGTCCACATTGCAGAATCAGCCATTATTACCCTATCAAGAATGGGACATTGACTTCTCAGAACTTACTGTTGGAACTCGGGTGGGAATTGGTAAGCTACTCTAAATTTACTACTACTTTGGATATAGACAATGCAGTTTTGAGTTCATTTTCAATTAGTTAAGCATTGTAGTGTAAAGAAAATTGTCTTATGCTTTGCATCTAGGATTTTTCGGTGAAGTTTTTCGTGGAGTGTGGAATGGGACAGATGTTGCAATCAAATTGTTTCTGGAGCAAGATCTTACTGCCGAAAACATGGAAGATTTCTGCAATGAGATATCAATTCTCAGGTATCTTGTTATCAAATTCTTGGTCATTCTTGGATCAATCCTGTGTACATCTACTAATGGATTTGCATGTTTGCTTGGGCATCTGCGGTTCTCTCTTCAGCCGTGTTCGCCACCCAAATGGTGACTTTTTTTTCTTTTTTCTCACAACCTCTCGCTTTTTCTTCTGTCATGTTTATTTAGTAATTTTTGGAGACATGTCTGAGATTATTTTCTTCATTTACCTTTATCAGTCAAGTCGTGATCTATGTTTTTGCAGTCGTACTATTTCTGGGTGCATGCACAAAACCTCCACGCTTATCCATGATCACAGAATACATGGAGCTGGGATCTTTGTATTATTTGATCCATATGAGTGGTCAGAAGAAGAAACTTAGCTGGCACAGAAGGCTCAGGATGCTTAGAGACATCTGCAGGTACATAGCTTGCCCTCTAACATTACGAATTAATTTGGCTCCTTGTCTGCCTTTGATACTCATGGAAGTGGGGATCATAGTTGTTGAGTCTCTGAGGATTAGTAGAATGGCATGCAGAAAGTATAAACACTGGTGTATTTTCGGGTGCACCATTGACTACTTGTGGCTTATTATGTCATCTTTCTTTTAATCATCACTCCTTATTGAGTTTGGAGTGAGCAAACTTGAATGACATCCATTAACTACAGATAGGCTCAGTTACACTCTTCTACATTCAAGTCACACAATATGTTATTTATCTATGCATTTCTTACATATTCCCCTAAGTGATTTGTTTCAAGCTACAGATGCGTATTTCATGCTGTTTTGTATCTTTTATGGGATGCTTAAGAGGTTTGATGTGCATACACCGGATGAAGATAGTTCACCGTGACCTAAAAAGTGCCAACTGTCTCGTGGACAAACATTGGACAGTCAAGATCTGTGATTTTGGGCTCTCGAGAATAATGACTGATGAAAACATGAAGGACACTTCATCTGCTGGTACACCAGAGTGGATGGCCCCAGAACTCATTCGCAATGAAACTTTTACAGAGAAATGTGATATCTTTAGTCTTGGGGTCATAATGTGGGAGCTTTCTACTTTACGTAAACCATGGGAAGGTGTTCCACCTGAGAAGGTACAATATGCTGTGCCATGATTCTTCTAGTGATGTTTGTTCTCTCACATTCTTTCTGGGTTAAATAACTTCTTGTGAATTGGATTGATTGATGAATTTTGCTTCTTAGGTTATCTTTGCTGTTGCGCAAGAAAGGTCACGTCTTGAGATTCCTGATGGTCCACTCAGCAAACTAATTGCAGGTTCAATGTTATTAAACACCATAGTTTCTTGAACATTTAATTGATCTTTTTCGTTTATAATCTCATATTACTCAACTGCTACAGTCTGAGTAAATGTTACCATATTTTCTTTGCAGATTGTTGGGCAGAGCCTCGAGAACGCCCAAATTGTGAAGAGATTCTTAGAGGCTTGCTCGATTGCGAGTACACACTGTGTTAGCACCACTTCTCTGTGGGGATATGAGCCGACGATGTTTTAGCTCAAAAAGCAGCCCAGCTTCTTTAGATCTCTGCCCGTAAATTAACCTGAGTGGCATACCTTTTAAAGGTCATGAAGAGCTTCAAGGCTCTGATGAGAGAAATTCTTAGTTCAGTTTTGATAGCTGTGGAACAGGCATGAATGAGGCACAAATTGTAGACATAAGCATGTCTGTTAAGCTGCCTCTGGTGTGATTCATGGTCTCACAGGCAGTGTTTTTTTGTTGGTTATTGAATAGCATTTTGGACTATTTTAAGAAAAAATATATATACTATATAATGTTATCCTGATTTGGGATTTGGGAATAAAGAGCTCTTTGATCTGTATTTTCTTCATCCATTCTATCTTCTCTTCATTTATTTTGTGCCAAGCATTTTAATAATCCGACTTTGTCATCAATCTTATAGGTTTTTGTTGGATTAAGACCATATGCTAAAGAAGAAGAAAACATAAATTGAAGACAAAAGGACCCATACAGCTTCATCCCGAGTTCTTAATTAACCTTAATTTGAATAGATAGGGTTAGTTAGTTTGTTGTGGTATTAATTTTCTAGACACAAGAAGTGAAACATGAGTCATGCAAAATGAAGCAATTTCTTGGATTCAACTTTATTGTTCATAGTTCATACAAAAATGAAATCTGGTGATCCATTTTCAGTTTTTACTTTTTACATGCATATATGTTTCGTGATTCCCCCATTAACATTCACATGATTGTTCTCTTTATAAATCATCCATCACTCTTATACTCTTTTTTTTGTTCCTATGCAAAAGCAGAGTAAAAAAATAAAAATGGAAGCGAGAGTTATTTCTTGCACTACTTTTGGAAACGACAAAGTCGTGAAGATTGCTGTTCCGAATCATCAAGCAATTGCCAAATACAAAGCCGGAGAAAACGAAACGACAATTGTTGTTTGCGATGATACATGCTCCGAGAAAGATGTCGAAGAGATTAAGAAGTTTTGTGAGAAGCTCGGTTATGTTTACGAAGGAAGACTTGACGAAGAATACACTCAAACCAACACTGGACCCGGTTTGGTCTGAAAATTTCAGAATCACTCAATTAACTTTCTTTGTTTTACTTCACTTTTGTTTAAGTACTTTTTGTTAGTCTGTTTTCTTTTCTGCATTTTGCTTAATATGTTATTTAGTTATCTCTTGATAATTTGCTGCTACGAATGAATTTATTAGTTCTTTTCAGATTTAATACTTTTGTGTATGAATACATTTTCTTACAACACAGACTTTGACCTAATCACTGGCCTTTGTCTGGAGATGATGGATGAACACAGAACAATCTAACTTGTTAAATAGAGACTGAAGTTGGCGCCTTCAGACATCGGTCTTTTGAGTAGAAATGGAAATGGCTTCTTCTATAGCTTGAAAGAATGTAGCAATTTTGTAAGTAAAGAACCCAACCAACATTGGTATCAACTCCAAATGCATGAATCCATACTCAGGAACAAGTATTCTGCAATTTATGAAGTCACAAGTAAATATAGTTGATGAAACCAAGCTAGTTTTTTTTTTTTGGTGAAAGATATGTAACACAAGAGAGAGGCACTTACGCGTTCCATCTATTGAATATCATAACCAACACAACCGGGACAAGTAACCGTGGCTGTCCAGCTGCACCTCTACAAAGGGGAAAAAAAAGAGATAAGTTAGTGAGTCATCTCGATATAGATAGCCAATATGAATTTGAACAGAAACACGTAACACGTACTTCATAACTCCTCTGGCTCCATCTGCCATGGCATCTACAGTGTTACCAAGCATTCTCATATATACTAATGAACCCATAAAGCCAGCACCAAAACTGTAACGGAATTTCCAACACAGATAAAATAAACGCAATCAGATGATTGATTTACGGTTCTTTGAGAGGTTTTAATGTGCTTTGCAGGAGAAAGACAAACCTAAGTGTTATCTCTGGGGTGTATGAGATATAAGCTGAGACTAAACCCACACCACCAATACCGACTGTGAGAGCCTGTAGCTTGTTTTTCAGCTGCAGAATACAATCCAACAGTCAAGAGAGTAGGAACAGAATGCTTCAAAAGCATCCGAGTAGCCCATGAGAGTAAAGAGTGAATGCATATACAAGATGCCTTTCATGAGATCCCAAACCGCAAAACGATCAGCCATATGTAATAGTTATTATGGTATATCAATCCGTGAAAGGATTAGCTAACCTTGAAATATTGCTCCCTGGATTCAGCAGCCAATACTTGTGGGTCACCACGTGGCCGCCTCAGTTCCCTAAACATCACTTCCTGCAGCACAAATTATAAAACGAAAGAAAGAAATCAAGAACCAAGAACTAAGGTCTATATGTTTTTGATTGATTGGTGTGGAACTAATCAATCAATGGACAAGTGATCATCTTGCAAGATAAACTTACACTGCCACCAGTTGCAGCTTTAGTTGCTCGATCCCATTTATCTTGCTCGCGACGTGTTGGTGCCAGTTTCCATTTAGGAGACACTCTCTGGTGATATTGAAAAAAGGAGCATACTTAAGACATAACAATTTAGCAATATGGCTTTGTCATATCGGGAAAATGACGATCATTAATCGCACCATCTGCTGTTTGGCTTCGGATTTGGAGGCTTCAACATCTTTTAAGACGGGTTTGGAAGACGATGCAAGCTCTTTGCTTAAATCAACATCCATACTGGTTTCGCAAATAACAAAACAAAGGAACCATTTCATCAAATGCAAGGAACAATTTTTATCAGTTTTATGGAGAAAGAAAGTAAACCTGTCAAGGCTCATAACTCTGCTAAAGCTCAGAAACCCAGATGACTCTTCCTGTTATCACCGGTTAAACACACGATTAGTCTCTGAGATTTTGTTAAGTAGATGCCAGATTAACAAAAAAAACGTTAACTTGGGCACCAATTTCTATCTAATTTGCAGATTTAACAGAGAAATCGAGAAGAATTTGACCTTAGAGGGAGATGGGTCGAGAGAAGAATCATCAGGGGAATCGAACAATTTCTTCATTTGATCCATAAAATCTCTGTTCCAGATTAAGTCTTTGGAGGTAATGGGATCTTCCTTTTCTCCTCCCCAGTACTTTCGGAGCTTCGTGGTAGTGGGAGGACCACCGTACTCTCCGGGAGCAACGCCGGTGGACCATTTCTCCGGTTTCTTATTGGGTAGAATGATTTTGGTTGGTCGAGGGTTGGGTAACTGATCCTGAGGAATCGGCGGCGTAGTAGATGTTGCTGAGATGTAGCTAAGGATCGCCATGGATGAGTTTCTTGTGGAGGTTATGAGGCTTCAGCTTGATGATGGCGAGGAATGTACTAGTTACGAGTTTTCAAAGCTATGCGTTTTAACCCGGATGAGAAGTTGGAAACTTGGAATTATATATATACTAGATTCCGCGTAATACACGGCTATAAAATAAACAGACAAAATTGATAACTTGCGCAAATATGACTCGTATAATTATATTTTACATTAAGATTCATGTTTAATTATCTAGAAATTATGTTTTGGAATTAATAATTAAAAAAATTCAAAATTAATTCAAATCACACATAAACATGGTAAACATTCATTCAATATGAATTAGTCGGTTCAAAAAACAAATCTTGAAACTTAATTCCTTCTATATTACACATAAACGTAGAAAATTTATATTATTACAATGTCATTTTCCTTCTTTTTTTTGACACATGACATGATCTCGTAAGTTAGAATTTAAAAAAAAAAAATATTTACTTCATATTTTTTATTTTTTCCTTTTATTCAGATTATTACTTTTACACATGCTACAATCTTAATTAACAACGATACATGTCACGATTATTATTATTATATAGAATTTGGTCGTGGTTGTATATTAATAATTTTTCTTTTTTAAGTTTCCTTTTGTCATAATGGAAAGATTATAAACTTTTAAGTTTGATCGTATATTAATAATTTTCCTTTTAAGGTTAGTATATATTTATAATTTTCTTTTTTAAGTTTGGTCATGGTTGTAGATTATAAACTTTTAAGTTTTTTTTTGTCACTTTCCTTTATTATAAGTTTTCCTTTTATTCTTGTTTTTCTTTTTTCAGATTGCACTTTTTTAATTTAACTTTTTTTAATATTTATTTTCATTCATTTTTACTTTTTTAATTAAATTGACACATGTCAATATCTAAATTAACCGTGACAAATGTCACAATCTCGTGAGTGAGAATTATCTTACGTGTCACGCTCACGTTGAGAGATCCAGATTTATATAATAAGATATATATACTAGATAAGTACCCGCATATATGCGGATTTGTAATTTAATATTTTATAACCCTTAAAAAAAAACTAAAATCGAAAAAATAGAAAAAAAAATTAGATCATCCGTGAAAATATGAATTGATTATAAACTTATCCTTCTATTGTTAATATTAGTGTCAAAAACTAATTGAATTTTTTTTGGAAATTTCTTTTACACATGTCATAATTTGATCGATTGATTTGACACGTGGCGCGATCAGACTTTTCTTTTTATGGAACATGAATTTTCTCTTTACTTAACTATGTCTTCTATTAGAAAAAAAAATTACATGCTGCTTATGGACGAAAAATGTTATGAAAAGTTTTTTGTTGTGAAATTGATAAACTATCAATTTGGTTTTTATATAGAGGTGATGAATGAGAATTCCTTTTCTTTTTAGGATTGTATACCATTTTTTCAATTTCCCTAATCTAGGTAGAAATACTAATTGTTTTTTTTCCTTTTTAAAACTTTAGCTTTCTTCTATTAGACAAAAGATTACATCCAGCTTATGGACGAAAAATGTTATGAAAAGTTTTTTTTGGTTGTGAAATTGAGAAACTATCAATTTGGTTATATAGAGGTGGAGAATGAGAATTCCTTTTTTTTTAGGATTGTATTCCATTTTTTTTAATTTCCTTAATCTAAATAGAAATACTAATTGTTTTTTTCCTTTTAAAAACTTTAGCTTTTTAGATCGTAAACTATTGTTTAATTTCCTTATTATAAATTGAAATATGGTTTTTTCTTTTCTTTTTTTTTTACAAACTTTGGTTTTTATTCTTTTTCTTTTTAAGATTGTAATTTATTGTTTAATTTCCTTATTCTAAACTAAAATATGTTTTTTTTATAAACTTTGGCCTTTATTTATAATTTTTGTTTAATTTTCTTAATCTAAACATAAATACTATTTTCCCCTTTTACTTTTTAGGATTAAGAACCAATTTTAAATTTTACATTTATTAATGCTAATATTATTCGTTAAAATATAATTGAAAAATTATTAAACACGTGTCAAAAACTGATCGTTTGACTTGACACGTGTCGCGATCAGGCGAGTTACTGACTTTGAAACATTCTGCTTTATATAATAAGATGAATCTTATATAATTTTATAGTTTACATTTTTTTTTTATTTTGTAGTTTCTATTTTTTCTCTTACTTTTTTTTGATTTTATTAGTTTCTATTTAAATATAACACAATTTATTTTTCTTTTTTTGTTATTTTCTCTTATAGGAAAGTATATATATTGTTACATTGTTATTTTCCGTTTTTTTTTCCGTGAGTTAGAATCTTAATTTCCGTTTTTATTTTTTTTTATTTTATTCAGATTATTACTTTGACACATGTCGCAATCTTAATTAACAATGACACATGTCACGATCTCGTGAATGAGAATTATCTTACGTGTCACGGTAATGTTGAGGATCCAACTTTATATAATAATTTTTTTTTTGACCAAATAAAAATATCAGAAATTGGAAATTCCGATTAATAACAGCGGAAATTAAGCCATGTGACAAAGAAACAAAAAACATTACAATTAAGGATCGGGAAAATCGCATAGAAAACCTCCAAGGTGGCAGCGACTTACACTTTAAACCTCCAAAGTTTTTAACTTGCATTATAAACCTTCAACATGAAAACTTTAGCAGATAAAACCTTCAAGGTGGATTCCGAGTACGCGCCGTCATTTTTTTAAATGGAAAATCTAACTCCGTTAACGGAGATATGAATTCCGTCTAATATTTTAAAAATGTGATTAAATAAATATTAAAAATAATTAAATAATAGAATAAAAACAAAAGAAAAACCGAAAAATAGTTTTTGAATTGAAATTTCTTTCTTAGCCTTTCAAACTTAGATTATTTACAATCCAATGCCATTCTCCCAATTAAAAAAAAAAATAAAACCGAAAAATAGTTTTTCTCTCTCATATTATCTTCTTCCTCGCCACATTCTCTCTCGAATCTGTTTGTCAAAATCTGGGTTTGTATCGATGACAAAGTGATGATGCTTATATTATATTAAAAAAAGGTGATGATGCTTACAGTTTTGTATCGATGACAAGTGTCTCTGATGCTGAGTTTTGTATCTTAAACAGGCCAATTTCAATTTTTTTTTTTGGGTTTCGCTGTATTTCAATCTCAATTTCAATTTTTTTTCCTGGGTTTTGAGATCTTAAACATGCCAATTTTTTTTATGGGTTTCATTCGAGATCTTAAGGCTATGGTAGTAGGGGGTCATTGTTCATGAGCAGCAATAGTAACAACAAAGGTCCAATTTTTTTTCTGGGTTTAGTTCGAGATCTGGGTTTCGTTCGAGATCTTAAATCAAACTTTGCTCATTTCTTCTATTTCCTTTTTCTTTTGATTAATTCCGTTTTGTAATTATGTTTTGTGAACGTTTTGATTGTTTTGTTTTTTCTTCTTTTTTCAGGTTTTGTAGAAGATTTCAGATTTGGTTTTTGTGGACTTGGAAAAAAATGACATCGGGACTGTAAGAAAAAATCAGATATTTGACGTTTAGAGAAGGAGAAGTCGATAGAGATTAGAGTCAAAGGAATGAGGACAAAATAAATATAGAATTTTGGGACGAAATGGTGAATCACAAAGATCTAGATGATTTCCTAAGGAAATTCCTGAAGCGACCGAGGGTAGAAAATATTGAAAAGAATCTAAGCTCAAAATCAGATATTTCCAAAACATAGCTCTTTTTTTTTTGTCTGCCTTAATATCTCACTTTTATATTCAGACACTATAACATTTTTTTTTGTTTTTATTCTATTATTTAATTATTTTTAATATTTATTTAATCACGTTTTTTAGAATCTTAGACGGAATTCATATCTTCGTTAACGGAGTTAAGTTTTCCGTTTAAAAAAATGATGGCGCGTACTCGGGATCCACCTTGAAAGTTTTATCTGCTAAAGTTTCCATGTTGAGAGTTTATAATGCAAGTTAAAAACCTTGGAAGTTTAAAGTGTAAGTCGCTGCCACTTTGGAAGTTTTCTACGCGATTTTCCCATTAAAGATCAAACCATCTAATAGATCTAATATGTATGGTTGGTATCCTACATACGTTGAAATCAAATCATAATCATAATAATCAAGGAAGATATTGGAATTAAGAGAAAACAAAATGTGGAAAAAAAAATCTACAAATTTCGAAAAAATAATAATTAGAATCAATTTGCTAATAAAAAAAATATATATATATAATTAACAAAATAACAATAATGTGACACAATAAGAGCACCCACATTGGAGAATACTGCATGTGTCTCTCAATTTTAAAAGAATAAAAGTTATCAAAAGTGAGTGAACGAGACACTGTCTTCGGCGAGACATATTTGTTAGATAAAGACATGCCACGTGTCTGCAGTATATTGGTTTTAAATATTTTTTTATCTGAATAATTTTTGTTTTTTGATTCATTTTTTTGCAAAAAAATTTTCCTCCTTTCCTCTCCTTTCGCATGGGAAGAGAGAAATCGAAATCTCTCTCTCTTCAAATCCGATTTCGAATCCAAAGAAATCGAAATCGAAATCTCTCTCTCTTCAAATCCGATTTCGAATCCAAAGAAATCAAAATCTTTGTCTATCTTCCAATCCAATCTAATTATGATCAATCGATCTATTTATCTTCAAATCCGATAAATCTCTCTTCGAATCTCTCTCTGTTCGCATCGGATGTATCGATTTGGCATCCGACGAATCGATTTTGATCAATTGGGAGATGAAACATTGTAGAAGCTCAACTCAATCCGTCGCATCACCTCCTACCTCCACGCTACAGCGTAAATCAGCATCTCTATGCTTCAGTTTGGCATAATTTCCAATTGCTACTTAGTTTGTTTTATGTGTTTCGAAGTTGTTTTAATTGGAAAGCTTTATTTGCCCAGATTTGAAGAAGATTGCAGATGTGATCGATATTGGATCGTCTACCAAGAGAGTCCGGCGTATAGCTCTGGCTGTTCGTCTGACCGTGGGACTACGACGGAAGCTCACCGGTTCTGTCATCTCTGATTTCCTTGATTTGGCTTTGGTTCCTGGATATGAGGCTCATACTCGTCTTTCTTCTTTTGTTAAGGTATGTAACGCCTCATGTAATTGTGATTGTCAAAAATTGTGTGGTTAATATGATCTGTAATTTGCTGTACTTTGATTTCATGTAAATGTGATTGTGTGGTTAAAATGATTTTGAATTTCCCAATTTTAGATTAGATAAGAGTGGAGTAGCAAGCTATTGTTCTGTATGTGTGCTAGTGATAGTGTGCTAGTTAAGAGCAAGAGTGAAGTAACTAGTGATTGTGTTCATAATATGTTACACCATAAGTTGTGTAATTTGCCAATTTTACAATGCTTTGTATATACTGATGATTGAATTTGTAATCTTGGTTCAGAGTGATGTAGATGACAAGAAATTTGATACAGCATCATCGACTTCCCAAGCTCCTCTTAAGCATTGACATGATCAACTCGAGATTTACTGCTACTTCATTGATCAGAAAAAGTACAAGGAAGTTATCTTTCTTCTATCTCTCTTATTAAGTGTGCTGCTTTTTCTATTTTTCCAAGTGTCTTCTTGAATTACATACTTTGTTAATGAAGCTTCTTGAGGTCTTTATTTCAGATGTCCTTTGGTTTCTTATATTTCAGGCCAAAGTGTGTTCTTCAGCTACCATTGGTCGCCTCAACAGAGTAAACAGGAGAACTGTTGGCGTCATTGCTTCAAATTTGGATGCTTACTACTACTTAAGATATGACTCAGTAGATGACCTTGCTGAGACACGTAGGTGAGTAGTTGAGAGTCAATTTGTTTTCTTCTTTTCACTTTTATTTACTTCTGTTCAACAATCCATTTAGAAGATTAAGTAGATTGTTGGAAATGTTGCAGTACTCTTCTTGTTGTACAATCCATTTAGAAGATTAAGTAGATTGTTGGAAATGTTGCAGTACTCTTCTTGTTGTACAACAACTGGCCAGATTACAAAAAGATGATTTGGGCAAGGTAGGGTGCATTTGATTGTTGTACAATAACTTGCCATATTACAAAAAAAATGAGTTAGGCAAGGTAGGGTGCATTTGAGGTCAGTGATAGACATTATGAAAACTTTGATAAAAACTGGATTGGTAGTAAAGGTTAGTCTTGGTTCTGCATAAAGTTAGTCTTGGTTCTGCATAAAGTTAGTCATTTACATGAAGTTTTGCATACTGTCTTGGTTCTGCATAAAGTTCTGCATAAAGTTACATGACACAAGTCTTTTGTCAAAGAGATACTCAAGTATCTCTTTGACTAAGAAACAAAACTCTAAAATTTTAAATGAATATATATCTTTCATTCAGGTTCTTCTCAAGTAACAACCCAAACACCCTAAATTTGCTCTTTTCTCCATCTTTTGCTGTTTAGGTTATGGATCCTAACGATCCTTATAGTTTTCATCCAAACTTTCAGCCAAACTTTATGAACCTCTTGCATACACAAGAGAATATTAACCCGGAAACTCATATTCCCTTCTGTCCAGATGAGCTCATCCCAATTCCCTCAGTCTAGTACCCAATTTAGTGATGCACAAAACCAACCTGCAAAGTCAAGAGAAAGTAGAACCAGATGGACTTCCACTGAAGATATGGTTCTGATCAGTGCTTGGTTAAACACCAGCAAAGATCCTATTGTGGGGAATGAACAAAAAGGTGGTACATTTTGGAAAAGAGTTGTCTCCTATTATGCAGCTAGTGAAGATGTAGCGGGCTTCCCAGCGAGAGGGATAACTCAGTGTACGCAGAGGTGGAAAAAGATCACCAGTAAATGCAACAAGTTTGTAGGATGCTACAGCCAAGCTTCGGCTAGGAGAGGTAGTGGGCAGTCTGAAGATGATGTGTTCCAAATGGCTCTCCAGTTGTACTTCAGCGATAAGAAGAAGCCTTTCCTCCTAGAGCATGCTTGGAGGACGCTTAGGCATGAACAGAAATGGTTATGTTCTTTTGGAGATGAAAGCTCCAAAAGAACTAAGCTATCTACGGTGGCGCATACTCATCAAGTTCAAATACATCATCTCGTGTTGAGGAAGAAGCCTGTCCTCGCCTTCCTGGTGTTAAGGCAACCAAACGCAAAAGAAAAAGAACTGTCCCTAGCTCAAAAAGTGAAGCTACTCCCCTGCCACAGTTGGAGAAGATGTGGGAGATCAAGGAGAAAGACATAGCTTCTAGAGATAAGGCAGCCGATAAGCGCCTTCTAGCAAATCTAATAGCCAAAACTGAGCTTTCTGATGATGAACTCGCCCTGAAAAAGAAGCTAATGGCTGAGATGTTCGGATAGTTTGTTGTTGATGCATTCTTAATAAGTGAAGCAGTTTGTTTGGTTTAGTTTTAAAATTGATTCAGTTTTTTTTCCTTGTTTTTAATAAGTGAAGCAGTTTATTTGCTTCAGTTTTACAACATGTTTGACCTTTCCATTTGGTTCTTGTGTGGTTAAGTTGAACTTAATAAAATAGATTGGTTCTGTTTTTAATAAGTGAAGCAGTGTGTTTGGTTTAACTATATTGTTTCTGTTTTAAGGTTTTAGATTGATTCATTTTGCAGGTCTTTGTGCAGGTTTTAGATTGATTCATTTAACTAGATTGGTTCTGTTTTGTCACTAAATTGGTTCTTTGTGCAGGTCTTTGTGCAGGTTTTAGTTTGGTTTAACTAGATTGGTTCTGTTTTAAGGTTTTACATTTATTCATTTTGCAGGTCTTTGTGCACGTTTTAGATTGATTCATTTAACTAGATTGATTTTGTTTTAAGATCTTTGTGCAGGTTTCATTCACATGTACTTACAAGTGGTACAGAAAACTACAAATGGGGCAATGGGACTTGTCGGAAGAGACGAGTAATTGATCAAGTGGAAAGTGACAACAATGGGGCTAAATGATCAAGTGGGCAAGTGGCAGAAGACAACAAACACAATTTCTTTTTTTGTGTGGTTGTTTAATTTGTTTTCATTCTTTACGCATTGTGTTTATATTATGAACCGATATCACACCTCCATTTCCATCTTTCTTTGCTTTCTTCTATAATAACGATTGCTTTTGCTACCAAAAAAAAAAAAACCGATTGATTTCTTTTTCTTTTTCTTTTGTTCCTTCTCAAATTTCTATCACTACTTGCTTCCTTGTAAATTTCTTTCCCAAGTTTATCAACATGTCATCTTCAAATTTTGATGATGAATTAGATGAAGTTGTTGTGATCCATTTGATCAAGCGTTTAATCAACAATTTGATCGTCTATTTCAACAAACCATAGATAATTATGGCTATCATCAAGGGGCAACTAGTTCAAGGCCTAAACGAGCTTTTATTGAAAGACGACGGGAGGAAGGCCACACTCAGTTATGGAATGATTATTTCGATGAAAATCCAACTTACTCTCAAAGTATGTTCCGTCGTCGTTTCAGAATGAACAAGCCATTGTTCTTACGTATTGTCGAATCACTATCTCAAATGCCATACTTTCAACAAAAACAAGATGCTACGGGAAGATTGGGTCTGTCTGTACTACAAAAGTGTACCGCAGCCATTCGTATGCTGGCGTATGGTTCTGCAGCTGATGACGTGGATGAATACCTCCGCCTCGGTGAAAGCACCGCACTAAAATGCTTGGAAAATTTTGTGGACGGAATTATTTACTTCTTTCAAGATACCTACCTACGAAGGCCTACACCAGAGGATCTCCAACGATTACTCAATCAAGGAGAGGCACGCGGATTTCCCGGGATGGTAGGAAGCATTGATTGCATGCATTGGGAGTGGAAGAATTGTCCAACAGCTTGGAAAGGGCAGTATTCGCGTGGCACAGGAAAACCTACAATCGTTTCAGAGGCTGTGGCTTCACAAGATCTCTGGATTTGGCACGCATTTTTCGGACCTCCAGGTACTTTAAACGATATAAATGTTCTTGACCGCTCACCGGTTTTTGATGACATATTAGAAGGTCGAGCTCCACCACTGACTTACTTTGTCAATGGACGACAATACAATATGACTTACTATCTCACTGATGGTATATATCCGAAATGGGCAACTTTCATCCAATCAATCTCACTTCCACAAGGTCGGAAAGCAAAATTATTTGCTCAATTTCAAGAAGCTGCCCGAAAAGATGTCGAGCGTGCTTTTGGGGTATTGCAAGCTCGATTTGCGATTGTCAAAAATCCCGCTCTTAGTTGGAATAAGATAAAAATAGGAAAGATAATGAGAGCATGTATCATATTGCACAATATGATTGTGGAAGACGAACTAGATGGATACAGTCTAACCAATGTATCAGAATTCTATCAAGGAGAAGGAAGCGGGACTTCACATGTGAATTTTTCGTATTCGCTAAATATGCCTTCCAGTCTCGCCAATATGATGGCCGTTCGAAATGAAATGCGTGATACAGCAATACATAACCAATTGAAACATGATTTGGTTGAACATATCTGGCAACATTTTCGCAACGCTGCAAATTAGACCCGATTTTATTACGTTCTTGATAATGCTTTTATATGTTTCTATCATTCTAGGTTTTTTTTTCTTTATTTTATCCATATTTATGTTTGTATTTGTTATTTTCATATTGTAATATATGTTTAAAAGTTTTTTAATGTAATATATTTATGTTGTGTATAACTTATATAGTTTTATTTTTTATATTTCATAAGTTTAACCCAACATATATTATATTAAAATTTTATACAAAAAAAAACATTTACAATAATTAGTTACTTTTTTAATCTTAAGACACCTTTTAATGAGTATGTGCAATGGAGTGTCAATTTTAGTGTCAAATTATGTAGAGTGTCTTTACTTAAATTTATATTAAATTTAATCTTAAAAAATTGTTAAGACACACATTCATGAATCTCCATTGTGAATGGTCTAACGAAACTACTAGTATTTAATATTTATTATTTATTATTGACGTTATTACTTTTGGGTCCACCATGCCAACTAAAATAGAACATTTTTGAAGCTAATAATATATTCTATTAGTGAAAAAAATCCTAAAATTTGACAACCCCCCATTTATCCATTTTGCTCTTAATGTCTTCTTTAAAACATTAATTAAAAGTCTGATTTGGAAAAGACATAAATACCCTTGAACGTTATTGACTATCCTAATTTCATACGTATCTTTGCTTATACGTGTTTCAGCAGTGATTAAATATGCAAAAGGAAAATAGGAAGGCATATATAACACACACATCTTAAATAGGAAAGGATTGAATACAATACTTAAAAAAAAAATATATATATATATATATATTTGTTTCGATTTCAAATTTACCTTTTCATATGTTATGATCGAAAAATAAAACAAAAAGATAATCTTTAAAGTCCATTTACCTATCGCAATTTTCGGGGTCTCAATTCTAGTAGGTTAAAAAGAAAAAAAAGAAAACAATTACACGAGGCAAATCACTTAGAACCATTATAAAACTAAAAAAAAACAAAAATTAAGTGATGAAAAAACTGTATACAAACAAAAATTAGAAAAAGGAAATCCAAAGTTGACAAGATCCCCTTGTATGATCTCTCTCTCTCTCTCACGTTCATATATATATGGAAAACGGTAAGAAAGGACCTAAACAAAACAATACTAGGAATCTTGGTTCAAGAAATATAAAAAATCTACAAATCCCTTAAGGGAAAAGGATTTAACTCAAACGATACCTCAGGCTCTATCAACATCAAAGTTCCTAGACCGGTCCGATCGCCAATCTCTTCCTCGTCTCCTTCACCGTCTCCGTTGGCTGATTCACCGGTTAGTAATGCTCCACAGTATCAGATGGGACCATCACCAGCTTAGCTTCAAACTCTCGTGTTTGGATCGGATTCTGCTTCCTATCTCTTTTACTTTCTCTTTTCATCTTTGTTTGATATATTTACACACGTTTTGTTTCCTTTTGGTTCTACTTCTGACTTTTATTTATACGTACCGTACGTCGTTTGAGACTTTGAGTTGTAGTTTTGTTTTCCTGTAGTGGTTTTGGTAACTTCAACACAATAAATGGAATCAGTTTCTTTCTTTTTCTTTTTTAATTTTCTTATGGTCACTTAATTTATGTACTTTGTTGCACTTTAGCAGCCGAAAAATTAGTCAGCTGAATTGGAGTCCATAGTATATTAGACATCGGAAAAGTGATTTTTATTTGTAAATATTTGTCAGATTCAAGGTCTTTATTAAAAAAAATAGTGATTTCCCTGTACAACATTAACATACGTGCAATCTTTATGCATATCATATTTCCATAATAACTATTACAAAAATAAATGACAGGGGAATCAAACAAATTTTTCTTCTCCCGGATAATTGATTTTTTTTTAATATATATATTTACGCGGCTCAATTTTTTGCTACAAACAATGCATACACGGTAGAGTAGTTATGTTTAAGCGTGCCAAATTGCCCGGCCACGATATAATGTGAGTTTCATGTCGACCCCCAAAATTGCGTTATATTTTATCTTTTATTATATTTATATACAGAAACTAAACCAAAGGTCCTAAACCAAAGGTCCAAAACCATGTTAGAAATTAAGTTATTTAAAAATGTGAAGTAGATTTCATATATGCTGAATCTTTCACGTGAACGTGACACGTAAAATAAAATTTTTACTTACAAGATCGTAATATGTGTCGTTGTTAATTAATCGCGACATGTGTCAAAGTAATAATATAAACTTTCCTATTGTTAGTTATTTATCTTTTTTAAAAGAAAAAATAACAAAAAAAAAAAATGTGTTTTATATAACGAAAACTAATAACATTGAAATTAAAGGTAAAATTAGAGAAAACATAAAAAATACAAAATAAAATAACAAAAAGGAAAAATAAACGTGTTTTATATAGTAGAAACTAATAACATTAAAAAAAGTAAAGTAACAGAAAAAATAAAAACTACCAATTAATTTTAAAATAGAAACTAATTATGCGGGTCATAATTAACTAACAATTCATGGATAACTAAACAGAATTTTAAAATGGAAACTAACTATACAGTTCATAATTAAGCATATTATCAATTTTAGAATCTAATTCTTTCATTTTTATCCGCGTATCACACGGAGCCTAATCTAATATATATGATATAAAAATGTATCACATCAACTTTTACACTTCTTTACACCAAAATATAAAATTTGATAATGGTAGTGTTAGCTAAACAAAAAATGTATATTTCTGCTTACAGTTAATTTCTTTTATTTGAGCAATTAATTTCTATTTATAAGTTAAAAGTGTTGGACGACACCCATTGATAGACGTACCAATGCCCTTCATCCATTCACATGTGTTTCGTAATGAATCCAACATAAAACCAGGAAAAATATTGTAAAGAAAGATAATCATATATCGAGTAGGAAACCGAATCATAACAAATTCCCTAATATATTTATGAGAAAGGAAAAAAAAACACTAACTCACTAATGAATATCCGATATGGACCGATCAAACATTATTAATTAAAATTACAATCCTAAAAGGAAAAGGATTAGATGACCCCAAAAAATATATATATATAGGAAGCCTCTATCTAGGTATCTATATAAACACAAACAAATCTAAACAATTTCCTCACAAAACAAATCTAACTAGTTCCATCTCTTTTCTCATTGTTTTTCTACCTCAGCTCGATCAAGGAAATAATCAGCATCAATCATGAAGAACACAGTCATCATCATGGGTTTGTTAATTGTGGCATTGTCACTAATCGGATTAGTTAGTGCTTCATCCTTTTACGAAGTTGGAGACGCCAACGGATGGACGTCAACAATGGGCGTTGAGTATTACAAGACATGGTCTTCTTCAAAGACTTTCTACGTTGGAGATTCTCTCATCTTTCAGTACAACAAGGATCTTCACAATGTGATGGAAGTGAGCTTCAAAGATTACGAGTCGTGCAACCCTAATTCCGCTCTGGCCACATATCAATCCGAGTATGAACCGGTTATCCTTAGCCGAACCGGCCACTATTACTTCTTATGCGGTGTGCCTGGTCACTGCGAATCTGGTCAAAAGCTTGACGTCCTAGTCTTGCCTGACTCTCTGCAGAATACTCCCATTATTCAACCAAACAACTCTTCTTCTTCTTCTTCTACCCCTAACCCTAATCCCACTAACCCTAATCCTAATCCTAATCCTTGTCCTTCGCCGCCATTAGAGGATCCTCTTGTGGTTCTTCCAGTAGATGATGCAACGATTGCATCACTTCCTTACAATGCGGTCTCAAGCCCTTGTGGGTGGAGCGGTTTAAGCATGTTCTCCTTCATTCTTCTTCAAACCCTCGTTTTTCTTTGAGGATCTTTTTTTATGTTTGTTATTTCTACGGTTTACTTTGAGTTTTATAAGTTGGTTATTATTTATTATTATTGCTTGTACTTGAATGTTTTTACAGGTGTTTGATTTTATTTTTCCTTCATGGATTATTATCTCAAATTTTTTTACTATCGGCATAATCTCAAATCCTTTATATCTTAAAATAGAAGTCGTATAGAAAAAAATTAACTTTTGAAAGATTACTCTTCCTAAGAGTATAAATCAAAACTTTCGTTTCGGGAAGTTTATATCTTAGACTCGTGTATAACATTGCATCTTTTGGAATATCTTATTAAACATGTGATTATTTTAAATACACACAAAATATAAGTGAAGACAAATGGTTGATGAGAGAAAAAAAAAATTGGAACGAAAAAATCACTTCGTGAAATAGACCCAGGGCCACCCACAAAACTTTCTTTATAACGATAAATCCGCTGGTCCACAATGATAATACAACATCGGGATGGATCTATCTTCTTTTTGTTATTTAATAGAAGAATGCATCTTCTTGCGTATAAGTTATGAATCTATATAATCTGAATGTTCCTCGTACATATTCAATAATTTTCTTTTTGTAAGATTGTGTGACAAGAAAGAGAGCCAGAACCAAACCAGCTTTACTTAAAAAAACCGGAAAATCAAGTGTGGAAGGTTACTGTTTGGCTCGTTTGCTCAAGGATTTGCGCTTGTTAACGTCTAGACATCTCTTCCTCAACCGAATGGTCTTTGGAGTAACCTAAACACATTAAATCAATAACAATAAATGCATAAGAAGCCAGAAACAAGACTTTCGTTATGGTTCATGATTGGCCGGATATAGGATTAGCAATGAGCAATGTACCTCAATAAGTTCATCTGAGGCAACGTATCCTATAGCTTCCTCAAGTGTCATCTGAAACGACAAGAATTAAAAAAATATCTCAATACTAGCAAAAATCATAACACAAAGGGCAAGAAAGTTTAGTCATCAAGAAACGGTTTTCTTGTGTCTTTAGATGTTGTGAAAATAGTCGGGGTAGAGAAAAGGGTACATACGAGGCGAGGTGGAGATAGCTTCACATTTTCGTCTTTGTTAGCAGAGCGAATGTTGGTAAGTTCTTTGGCCCTAACCGGGTTAACCTGTAGTGTGCAATGCAAGTGAGCCATGGGATTTAAGTCAATTTATTGTGATTTTTAAGTATGAAGAGGGGTGAGTCGAACCAACTTACATCAAGATCTGTATCTCGTGAGTGCTCACCAATAATCATGCCATCGTATGACTGTTAATAGACAGAAAAACAGAAGAAGATGCAGCATTAGCAAGACGTACGAGGCCAACATAAATGTTCCAATTACGAAAAAACTAAACCAATTAAGAAACAGAACATATATATATATATATATTATCATATTTAGAAGGTTCTCACGTCCAGTCCCGGAGCCACAAAAAGAGTTCCACGAGCTTCCAAACCCATCAGTGAATGAGCTGTTATAGTGCCAAATCCCATCGAAACCTGTTTCATCAAGAAATATAAATTTTAATTTTAACTTAAGAGTGCAGACACAACTTTAAGGAAAGAAAGACGTCAAGTGAAAAGGCATCTCCCTTATTCAACAATCAACCATAAGACAACAAGCCTCATAGCTATGTATCAGATGGCGATGTATTGAGATACAGAAAGAGTATTGACTCCTTAGAACCAGACATTAGAGAAAGGTAGCCCATAAACGTACCAATACTCCTTTCCTAACATTGCCAAGTGGACCTCGGTACTTTTCATAAGCTGCAGGAACGAAATGCACAACAGTTATTAATTGGTGAAGAAAGTAACAAAAAAAAAATGGATATCTTAGACGCTTCTAATCATCAGTTATTGTCGTGGAAAAAGCAGCAATACGTTTGCATCTGTGATGAACCCTCTTTCAACAGGAAAACTAATGACATCTGAAGCTGAAGCCGTTAATGAATATATGCAAGAAATATTGTTTATGTAGATCATAGCTCCTTCAAAGATGACTCAACTGAATTGATGCTTAGGAAATAAGAATACACTGAGAAAAGAAAAGAGAAAAAGGGACTGGAGGGGCAGAAATGCAAGTAGAGAAGCTGCGTACTTAGGAAAGCACGATGCATGAATCCAGTTCCACGGGTGTCGCTGCTAAACACACATCTGTATCCAACCAAACCTCTGTAGAACGCAAGTATCCTTTGGTTAAATTTCTTCAAAGCGTATGACTGAATGAGTATAAATTTTATGAAACTAATTTTTTTGTAACTGAAGTTACTAAACAAACCTTGAAGGACAAGTTAATGACAGCCTTGTCCTACCATCATTTCCAGGGACAGGACACATGTCAATAACTTCAGCCCGCCTATGGGAGAGAGCTTCCATCACTAATCCTACGTGCTCTTCATTAATCTCAATAGTCACCTCTTCGATTGGTTCAAGCCTTTGTTTATTCTCAGTTTTGTACCTGATCAGATAGTAGAAACGCTCTGAAATCAGAAGAAGAAGACCGCCATAAAGTTTTTAGAATTAAAGAGTGCTTTTCTAGGCTATAAAGTAATCCCCAGTAGATAAATAATAGACTAGCTTACATAAAAGTATAGTAGTATCTGCACAGAAATCAAATAACTTGGGGAAAAAACAAGAGAACTCTTCTAATGCATTATGAAACAAACTGGCAAGACACTTTTCTTCAAAAACCCGCAGAAGAAACATATAGCGTTAGCTTAAAGTAAGAGTAACCTGACAGCAACAAGTTAACCCTCCCGCATTACCAACATAAAATAACCACTATAACTGTATCCAATTCTAACTATATAGTTGATATAGTATGTGGTGCAGCTTATGCAACACAAACGAAAAAGATGAAACTCACATGACTTTAGGTGGTGAAACCGAGAGCTCAAAACCTTCCCGTCTCATATTCTCAATCAAAATACCTGTTAGACACGACAGAGATTAATTCACCTGGCGCAGCGAAATAGTTACAATCACATGTTTTCTGACGTATTTCATAATTATTTCCATCTTTACAGGTGAAGAAACACTGAACACAAATTGGAAAAGCACAAACCAAGTTGAAGTTCTCCTCTCCCTTGGACTTCAAATGACTCTGACAAGCCTGGAATAACGTTTATGGCAAGATTTGTTTCAGCTTCTGCCATTAACCGGTCCCCAATTTTCCCTCCAGTTAACTGAATGCATATTTGTAATAGCCTATCAACATGTGCCAAAATCGAGTGGTCTACAACCGAACACAACATTTGTTCGTATATTGCTTAGGGGGAGCAAATCAACTCATAATGCTAGCAACATATAGGTGAATTCAGATGAACAGATGCAGCAACCCAAAGGTAAATCCAAGGCTGCTTCAAGTTTAAAGCAGAGTACAATGGATAGAGCTACGTCCTGTTGCTAAAATTAAAACGTACGTGGGTGCCATCCCGACCAGCCAGAGGAGAGTCATTGACACCAAACGTCATAGAAATTGTTGGTGGATCCAGCTCAACAGCAGGGAGCGCATCTGTGACCTGTAAGACTCAAAAAATTAAGATACCCATTCAAGCTGCTTAACTTTTCAAAATAGGGCAATGGAATTTGAGAAGTGATGTTAAATGCAGAATTCACTTATATATATTTTCTAAAAATTAATTAGGGACGTAGTCTATACGGATATTACCTCTGTACTAGCTACCGTGTGACCTATTGATGGAGCTGTCAAACCAGCCATACAGATTATATCACCAGCTCCTGCGGCGTCAATTGAAACTATGGTCGTACCTTTCTTTTTCATTAGCTTCACAACCTATGAGAAAGATGTTTGTATCTGCTTAGATGAGGTATCACTGTTTACAAACATGGCTAACCAAATATAAAGCAATATACAGACAAACCTTTGCTTCTTCTATTTTCTCAGAGCTGGAATCATCAGTTTTTCGTAGTCCATTGACTTTGTCGCCAACACGGACAACTCCAGAAGTTACTCTTCCAGTTAATATTCGTCCGAGATAGAAATCCTTCTCCATCATTGAAACCTGGAGCTCAGAAGTGAAAATGCTAGTACAATTTCATTGCCAATGGCTTAAGCAGTTCAAAATAGGAAAGCTGAAAAGGTCACAAAACTCTGAATTATCTCCAAAAAGAAATCCAGCCGATGTCTTTGTTTCCAAGGGAATTAGTTTGAAAAAATCCTTTCTAGCTTTCTTGAGATTTTATGACGGATATAGTTACATAAGATGTTTGTAAGCTCACAAAACAAGTCTACTTAACAAACATTCAAAGTTAAACAGGTAATTTATATGAAGCTCTACTTTGGAATGCACTAACAAAAATCATGTGAATTGTGTGAGTCAATCTCAGCAGTAATTAGGACAATTTAATGATCAGCTACTTGATATAGGGCAATAAAAAAGTGAAAGAAGTTGCAGAAACAAAATTTGCCACCCAAGTTCAAAATTCATTAGCCTGAGTTTTTAATTACCAGCATCAGAAATGGCTCATCAAGGTTTGCTTTTGGTGGGGGAACATGTCTTACTACAGCATCAAGCAACTGTGACATATTCCTCGCATCTGCAGGAGGTTCTTTGGTGAAGGTAGAAGATGCCCACCCTTGTTTTGCGGAGGCATAAAGAACAGGAAACTCCAGTTGTTCCTCTAATAGTGGAGAAGACAGATATATTGATTTAGTTAAAAAAATGATAGTAATCATTTGTAAATAAATTAGAATACATATATATTCCACTGATATATTAATTACCTGTAGCACCAAGATTTGCAAAAAGATCAAACACCAAACTCTCCACTTCATCACACCTCTCTTCCGAAACTGGCAGCGGAAAAAGGCATAGGAAGCATTCCAAATAAAACAAAAAAGGATAAGAAAAACTTAACAAAATAAGGGAGACAAACAAGTTTTGACAAATAGAGGAAGTGAATGAAACTCATACCTGAAGGTCGATCTACCTTGTTTAAGAGAAGAATAGGGCGTAGCCCGTACTTCAAGGCCTTGGCAAGAACAAACTTTGTCTGTGCAAGAGGGCCTTCTCCAGCATCGACAACTAATATAGCTCCTTCAACCATACCAACAACTCGTTCGACCTACATTTCACATACAGAATAGTCACAAATATATCGCCTATATTCTACTCCACGGACTGTACTAATGCTGGAGGACAATTCATGCTTAATTTTAAAACTATCACCACGACTATGAGTAGGTATTAGGAATCAGCCACATACCTCACCACCAAAATCTGCGTGACCAGGTGTGTCTACCATGTTAAGTTCGTTGTCCTTCCAAAATATGGATGTAACCTGTCGGAAAATTACACGTAAACTTCCAACTGTTATGTTAAATGGTAATAATTATCAAGGAATCAATAAAAGAACAATCAATGTACAATAGAAAATGACTCAAAGTCTTCACAGACAAAAGAACAGAAAGTCAAAAGAGAAATTAGGCAATCACTCTATATACAGAACCATTTTCAAAGTGTGAAGTAACAATTAGCTCTAATTTCGATCCAAACAGACTGAAATTCGAGGAAATGCGATACCTTTGAAGAAATAGTGATCCCTCGCTCGCGCTCGAGGTTAATGGAATCCATGGCACGCTCGTGTGGTATATCGGCTCCACACTGACGGAGAAGCCGGTCCATGAGCGTAGTCTTCCCGTGATCGACATGAGCAATCACAGCCACGTTCCGGAGACGACTGGGGTCTAGAGAGCTGCTGGGAGCTCCGGCGGCAGTCGTAGAAGCGGTGGCGGCAGAGAAGGCGCGTAAGGACGAAAGCGAGTGTCCGAATTTGAGATAGGAAGATTTGTAAGGTGATGACTGAGAAGAGAAGGATCTTCGAGTGGTGTTTGACCAGAGAGATCGAATCAGAGGCCCCGCCATCTCTCTTCACGAAATGTGTCTGATAGGGTTTTACGAGATCTCAAATCTCTGCCCGAAAGAAGGCAAAGGGTTTTTCTTTTATCGTTATTTTCAAAGGAAGATACAAACTCTTTTACATTTCCTTTATTCGCCCTTTATTTTCATTTCGCTATATCTCATGATAAAATATAATGGAAAAATACTCATTTAAGTCCTAAGTATTTGCAATCGGCATATTTATTTCTCAACTATGCAGAATCCTTAAGTATAAGTTGACTGTTTATTCATTTTCTTAAATCAATATAAGTTGACTGCAATTAAAATTATATATATTGCAGTTGACTGCTCATGTAATTTTAATTGCAGTTAACTTATCAATTTTAAATAGTAGATGGAAAACGCTCGAATTAATTAAAACAGCATAACGGTTGACTTGTTTAATCTCAATTTTGCGCAGTCAAATCAGACTTGAGAATTTAATCTGCAATTAAAATTATTGGTGATTAAATCTATTAATTAAAAATATTTGAAAAATTGAACGAATATTTTCCCGCCTTATAAATAATATATAAATAATATATAACCTCTCATCAGATAATATTTTCACCTCTCGTCATATAATATTCAGTTTTAGATGATAAAAATGATTACGATAAATTGGTATAGTCAAAGATAAATTGGAATTTGACTCAACTAGATGTCTCTAATGGTTCTTTTAATGTGATTTGGAAGAGAATATTTGAATGAGTATACCACTATTTCTTGCAGTTCGGCTAAATCAGAATATAGAGCTATGGCTCTTGGATTTTGTGAACTGGTTTGGAATATTGTTTGTATTCTCGAAGATTTTAAGCTTTTGTATTCTGCTGCTTCTGGTGTGCTCTATTGTTACAACAATGTAACTCTTTATATTGCTTGAAAACATATTTTTTCCCCTGAAAGAACTAACATGCATATAGACATCGATTGTCATGTAATCGTATTGATTATAGTTTTGTGAAGACGTTTCACGTTCGTTGTGAGCATCAACTAGCAAATACTTGGGCTAAGGCTCTATATCCATCACAATTTCAGAAGTTACTTTTCGAGATGAGTCTTTCTAACATATATGTATTTCAGAAGTTACTTGTATAGATTATTTGTGGATGAATGAAACTAAGATCATTATTTAATTAAAATTTTCTAAAAGAATTCAACCGTAATTTTGAAATTTCTATCGTTCAACTTTTTTTTAGTTTGTATAACAAAATTATAGTATTGATCTGCAAAATTATATCATTGGAGATAAGTGGAGATTCCAAAATTGTATTGATTTTGAGATAAGTCGGCTAAAGATTGATTTAAACATGTCGAGATTCTATAATTGTATTGATTTTGACCCTTTAAATTGATTAAATCTTTCAAATTTCTCTCATGTACGTTTCCAATTTTTTCTTCTAAAAATCCAAATTATCCATCACATTCACAAAATTGTAGATTGTAAGTTGTAATCCTTTGTTGACCTCTTCCAATAAACCAAGCACAATCCTTGATCAAAAGGCCAAAAGTGATCATTCTCATATTAGATGAGTTTTAATTATATTTAACTAATATAAATTGTATTCAAACTTTTCAAAGTACGAACTCCTATGATAATGATGATCAACGTTGGGAAGAAAAAAAAAACGAAGGCCATCATGTGACTACAATTTAAAGGACAAAACACTTTAACCTATATTATCGTTTATTTCATCACACCAATCCTAAAAAATTATATACGAGTGCCAAAACAGTAATAAATGTCGTTCTCTTAGACCCTATCTATAAGACTATGTATACTTCTTCTTTTGGTCTGAATAAGACTATATATAACTATTTCAATGATTTAATAGAAATATACAGTATCTTCTTTTAAAATAAAAATAAAAACGAAGACCATCTCCAACCCTACAAATTTGACTCCAAAATAGAGTTTCAAGCAAATTTTTTTATAATCTCACTTCATATCTCACTCCAAAATAGATTAATTAATATGATTTTGTTTATCACTCCAAAATATAATAAACCTATTAACTCCATTTTGTTCGGGAGTAAAAAATAGTGTAGAATTAGAATTGGAGTAAAATCCAACCCCATTTTAGAGGTAAGTGAATCATTGGAGATAATACATTGGAAATGCCAGCAAGACTTAAATATCGAAATCATTTGGTACCTTTGTCACAAAGCATTGAATACTCAATAGCAATTTTTGCATAAAAGTCCTAAATTTTGTAATAATGTTGACTTTTCTATTAAATAGTCGCAACTTTTAGCAGGTCATCAGAACTCAGAAGCTATGTTTAAGAAAAAATAAATAATTATTTTTTGGTATCTGCAGATGATACTGAGCACACCTTCTTCTTCAATTACTCATTTCTACGACTCCAAGTTCTGAAGCTTTCAACTTTAAAATTAATTGGAGAACATTGCTTAGCAGAAGACATAAAACTCACTTGTATAGAACAAAAATGAGATTACAATATCGCAACCTAAGGCCATGTTAAAGCGAAAACACACATAGAACCCATCTCGTTCAATATCGTAATCTTGATGATCAGTGCAAAATCATAAAACAAATAAGCAAAACTGAATAATAAAAATAATAATAGAGAGTAATAGTAGTCTTGAAGGCACATATCTATATATATATGGATAGAAGGTATAATAATTAATAGATCGCGTACTCTCCTTCCATCACATTGATTCCTCCTTTTTGTTCAATGCCGTGATAAATCAGAAACCTCCATTGTTGTTACCCTTGCTTTCTACAATATGAAGATCAAAGAGATACTTGTGGGTAAATTATGAAAGATTTAAAGAGTGATTAATTAACCTAGTAAAATGTATTAGATACATAAAAAGCAAACCTGTGTATTAGAGGTGAGAGTTTGGAGGAGAAGAAGAAGAGTTTGGTTGAGTAGCTTCTTCTCCATGGATGGGGAAACTAAGGCCTTGCATCATCATCATCCCATGAGAACCAAACTGTGATGAAGAACCAAACATCACAGAAGAAGAAGCTTGATTGTGATGATGATGATCCCAAGAACGAAACGAATGAGGGAATAAACTGGACTGAAGGGTACCCCTTTGTTGTTGTTGTTGGCCACCAAGAAACACTTGTTGCTGCTGATTATTAAGCAATGTCATCATCGATGGTTGATGGTGATGGTGATTCACCATGAAACCACCATTACTCCTTTCTTGTTCTTGTTGTTGTTCTGATGGTGATGACGATGACGTCATCGCTAAGTCGTGATGATTCCATCCCGAGATCCTCCCGAACGTCTCGAAATGAGTCGTGGCGAAACTGTTGGTCTCGGGGACTGCTGTGTTGTTGTTGTTTCCTTGAAATGGGTGAAGAGAGAGTCCAAGATCTTGGCTAAGGTTCGGTGTTGTTGCTGTTCTTGAGACTATATTGTCGTCATCATGATGAGGGTAGTTTTGGAAATTCATGTTTGTACCACCACCGCTTGTTGTCGTCGTCGTCGCCGGGAAGAACGTTTTCATTGCGTCTTCAGGATCAAGATTCGCCGCGACGAACTGCGTTTGGTTATCAACCAAATTGGGCTCGGAAGGAGAAGATCCCGGTTTAGTAGTATTATTATCCGGTTCTTGACTGATTTCGAGCTTTTCGATGGCGGATTTAGCTTTCTTGATGAGCCAATCCACGGCTTTACTTGGCCGGTCATACCCTAACCGGTCTTGCACATCGTAGAACTGAATCGCCGTGTGAGCTGAGAGTCTCACGCGCCGGTCACGTGGACCCTTAGATGTGAAGACTTTGCTATGACGATCTTTTCGTCCCGTGGCTCGGATTATGTGACCGCCATGAACCTCAACTATCTCTCCTCCTACTTCTCCTCCGACGCTATAACCTTTAAGTCCCATTTTTTGTTGACCTCTCAAAATGACAATATTCTCAGTGGTTTTTTTCTTTTTATCAACTTAGAGAGGAAACTTGCGTGCCGTTTTTGGTTTGGCTCTTCAAAGTGCTTGCCGTTTTTGTGTTGTAGTTGTGCTTGGTGTGTAGTGAGCTAATAACATCTGATGCAGGCTGGAGACAGCTACCTGAAAGCTGATACAAGAAGCAGCTCCTCTATGCAGATCCCCAAAAGATTTGCCATGACAGTCACCAGATTCAATGACCCAAGATAACCAAATTACAAAAGAATGAAGAAAAACAAAACAAGAGAATTGGAATCTTTGGTCTAGGGTTTTTCCAAAGAGATGAAATTTGGACAATAGAATTGATAGAAAGAAAAACAAAAAAAAGACTTGTTTATATGTTTAGTTGGTATAAAATTAAAGGGCAAGAAGACGAAGAGAAAGGAGAATAGAGAGAGAGTATTGTTGGTGGAAAGGATGGCAGAAGTTAAGGGTTCAGAATAGGAAAGTAAACTAAATAAATACCCTTTTGCTTTCAACCTTTTGTTCCTTGTGTATAAGATTCCCATTTTCACATATCAACAACATGTGTCCTTCCTTAAGTTCTCAGCCACGTATATATTTCTTTCAGTATTTTGTGTTACAGAAAAAACTCATCAATCATTATTCTTCAATCATGCATGCCATATCAAATTTATAGAACATACATATATGTTGGTCGGCAGAAAATTACATGTTAATCAGAGTGGGCAATGGAATAGTTTGACGTACTAGTATTATTGATGTTGTGTCCCGTTTTTCTTTTGTTTTTTTAGTATTATTGATGTTGAGTCCCGTTTTTATTTTGTTAAGTTCACGCAGGGGATTAAAACTCGTAAAGCAACGGTTTTAGATGCCAAATTTTATTAAAATTTTAGAAACATCAATTTTAGATAAGTTTATTTAGTATATATAGTGATTAGTTATGGTAAAAAAAACATCATTTTGTTAGTGTGTTTTAAGCGTCATATAATTTTGGATCGGTTCTGATTCACGTTTTTTTTAAAATGCATGTATACTATATACGGAGAGAGAAGATTGTATGTGTTTCATGTGGATAACTATGATTAAAGCCTAATGTTGAATGAGATTCGAATTTCGAGGAGCAAAAAGTGTTAGGAACTTATGATTAAGGTCATCGTCTGCGAAATTTGCCTTTCCTTGTAATTACAACTCTATCGTTTTTTTTTTTTGTCAACTACAACTCTACCATTTATGAAGAAAGAACAAAATACTTTTTTCTTTTCCTTTTTTGATTTTTGTTTGGTTTAACATCCTTTTCCTATTATTCAAGGCGTTGATAATAATGATACACAACAGCTTTTTCTCGTTCCACTAAAAAGAGAGGGGAATGAAATAGACTTGCGTACGTTTCAGACTTTTTTCTTCTTACCACAACCATACGTTATACATTTGAATATTAGTTTGGAGTTTTGGAATAATGTCTAGATATTTTTGTACATATTCGTTGGTTTTTAATTATATAAAACAATATACATAGTAATCTTATTGTTCCCAAATTCTAAGTTCAATTTAAAATAGTGTTGTATTATGTTACAACTAAGTTTTTTGCATCCACGTTACGCGTGAGTATTCTTTTAAATATTATTTTAGAATAAATATATATGTCTTATTATATTTATTGAGATATTACTTTGTGCATATCGGTAATCGTGACAATATATATATATAAATATTACAGTTTTAATCACAAAAATTATATATAGTTTGTAAGGTTTTAATGGTTTTGTTGTAAATCTATATATGGTCCGATTAAAAAATGTGTTATTTGGTATAATACTTATAAGTTAGTATAAATAAATATGGTAGAAGATGCATGTTGTTGATAAATAAATATCTAAAAGCTCAATTGAAAAATGTGTTTGAAAACATTTTTAAAGCTTTATAAACTATCATTTTAACATAGATCTGTACATGTGTATTGAAACAATCAAATCAAACACATATTTCACTTTATCTAAATTTGGGTGTCTTTGTTCATAGACCACAATTAAAATATAATGAGAGGAAAAACAGAATTGAAAAAGTGGGAAATTTGTCGTCAACTTGAAGACTCCCGAAAGTTAAAGAAACAAAAAAAGAATTGCAAGGTTTTAGTTTAATGTCTTTAGAAAAAGCATACGCGCATGCAATCTGCCTTCATCCCAAAAGATTCCACATTATACTTCCACCAAGTCGTGAAACTTAAGTTAACCCTACACCCTCTATATCTTAATCATCATATCTACTTCTTTTTTTTAAAAGTCATACCCAAATTTAATTCGGTTTTACTTAAAACACTTATGTGGATATATACATTCGTAGCAACAAAAAAAAACTTGTGTGGATGACTATTGATCTTGGTCTATGAATAAGTTTGGCGAATTGGTTCTAAGTGAAGTGAACCTTCCAGATTAATTCGCAGCCGAGCTAGACTGTGAGAGAGAAACCGTGACTCTCACATGCTCTCATAAAATTGATTGGCATCATTGTAACATGATGCACTGGTGGCTTAGACCGTTCTAAGGAAAGATCCAAGAGATTTTATGGTTTTGTAACATCTTGACTGTCTCCGTGTGTGGATCTTTAAGGCTTATGGTCCACTATCGGTCTATGGATTCCATTTTCATCCGACGGTTGGTTCACTATTTAACAAAATTTGTAAAAGTTCTTGATTGACCATGAAAAATCATCACATGTTTTTCTTCACTCGTATGAAACTGAAAAACTTTTCACAAAATTACTCTATGTTAAGCACAATTAATTGTTGAGTTCATTCACAAAGATCTTCGAATATTCAAATGCATTTAAACGACATAGATATTGAAACCGTTTCTTGTAACTATTCCCACATGCACTAGTGTTTATCAAGAAATATATATAATTAACACTTGATGTGGATCACAGAACGTGACGTCCTTGTGGAAGACCGAGATTGTTATCTCCGAAAATAAGCTCAATAACACTCCGTTCTAGTTTGAGCTATACAACCTATATGGACGATTAAGCTAACCCCGCATTTACATAGACATATGTTTTTTTTAGTTATATAACCGTTTCTATCGGCAAACCTGCGACGTTAAACCAATTTGGTCTTAAAAGAGAGACCCTTGCGATATATGTTATCGTTTATCTATAGTTTGCATTTGTTCAAAGTCTTCAAATTCGTAGTCATGTTAATAACTGTTTCTTACATATTAATTTAAACGAAAGCATTAAAGAAAATAATAATTTGATTCCATTTTCCCAACTGGAAAGTAAGCTATATATCTAGATCAGGAAGAACTAAGAAGTGTCGAGGATAATGGAATGCAAATGTATAATAACTAAAGTGTTGGGCATCAGGGAACCTAACTGAATTATTGATACTTAGCTTTATCATTAGGTCGCTTAACTTTTTCATTTGTCATATATATCAACCTTTCACGTAGACTTAGCTTATTAGTTGATATTTCACAATCATCTTTCTAATCAAATTATTTTTGAGGGTAATAAGTTGTATAGTAAGTAAAAGATATATTGTCATATTTCTAAAAGAAATCTATATCAACCTTTGTTCTACATGATAACATATTCTAACTTTGATAAATATGCATTTAAAACTATATATATGAAACAAAGATTCTCGAATAACATAAAATTGAGACTCAAATGTATATAATATAACTATCTGATCTGGTCAGATATGTAGATAGTTAAATATGTTGACATACTATATATATATATATATATATATTAGCTCTAAATCCGTGTGGATGTAATTCTTCTAAATTTGTACCGTATGAATAGATGCTTGTGATATATATTGAGATAACTGTAATTAATAATTTTACTATTTTTTTCGTTAAAGAAACATATACTACTTTTATAAATAGATATAAATTGTTACCTAACCTATAAATGGTTTGATATTATTTTATTATAAATACTACTAATATACAAATGAATTTTTTTTTTATTATCATTTTGGGCCACGACATGCCGGTCCAATAGCCAAATATCTCACACATGGAGGGCATGTGGAGTTGAACTCGACACCGATAAGATGGCAGCAGAGGTGTGACAACCACTGACCCACTTGCTCCTTCTTATGCAAATGAATATTTATTAAGTTTTATTTGAACATCAATATTATTTTCATATATTATTAATTTTTTTATCAAAGCGTTATTGTTTTTTGGGTATAAAATTTTCAATAATATTTATAAAGTTTTTAAAATGTAGTTTCATAATACAAAAATTTAATTTGATGCAGTGGCACACTTATCAAAGTTTTATTTTGTTTCTATCTATATAATACTAAATATAAACTATATCTTCATATAAATGGTAATTTATAAGTGTCATTTAGGCTTTAAAAGCTTCATACATGTTTTATTTTCACTGTTCACATATATACTTAAAGTTTCATTTTAGAAAGCTCACAAAAAAATGGGTCTCACGGATCGATACCGTGTAAAATACTAAATTATATATATGAAAATAACATATATAATCTAATAGTTTGTGCTAATATTATTGGAGTATGAAAAGCTAAAGGCGGTTGTGGAGGTGGTCTGCAGTGCAGATGACCTCAATTTCCCTAACCGTGAAGTCATCTATATTTTTATTCAATTGCGATGTAAAAAAAAACACTTTAAATTTTTGCAAAAAATGCAAGTTACTAAAATTTGGTCTGTTAAAACCCTTAAGCAAAAAAAAAAAACAAAATTTGGTTTTTTTTTTAAATAAATTTTTAGGTTTAATTAATTTCACATCGCAATTGAATAAACATATACTCTTTAGAATTTAAAACCAAGTTTTATCTAGCAACAAGTAAAACTTAATTAGTTACTTGTAATAATTTGAACCATCAATTCATAGTCAGAAAATTAACTTTTTTCGGTTATACGAATTTACTCTCTTTTACTAAACGGATACCTCTGCAAACAACATTTGTTCTTTAGCCAGAGAGTTAAACTGTCAGTATCAGGACAGAGAGATAGTAATCAATAATGTGATTTTTTCATCTTCTTTTTTTGCTAAAAGCTTTAGGGTACAATACATTGTGAAGTTGCAAGTTCCATAGATTAAAAAAAGAAAGAATAATAGTATATTGTAAATTGCATGCAAGAAAAAGAAAAAAAAAAGTGTAGGGCATATACTGTGTTCGCAGACCTTGATGACGAGAGGACGGTGGCAGAAATGGACCCCTCTTCCATCTTTTTGCTTTGCTCATGTTTTTTTTAGATTTCCATTGGTTTCTTTTATAAAATTATAATTAGTACGACGAAAAAGAAAAGTAAACACTATTATCTACACACTCAGGCTAACACTATTATCTACACACTCAGGCTAACACTATTATCTACCAAGCTCTAGCTTTCGAACAAGAGCATTGATGATTGATTCGAAATTCTTATTATTTGTTTTTTCATGTAAAAAGAATTCATACGTTATACTTATACATATAGGTAATAAATATCCATTAATGTTTGTTCGTAAATCATTAATGAAGTAATATACGATTGACACAAGATTATATATCCATGTCAATGTAGTGCTTTCTTTTTCTTTTTCTCTTGACGATTACAAACTGGCGCCAGCTTGTTCACTCTTGTACCGGTTTACTCTCTCTACGTACATCTGATACCGGTTTACTCTTCTGATGTAGATATGCTTTTCCGATGCTGTGTTCTAAGAACTGTAAACGTTCTTGTGTAAATGTAAATGAAATTCACATTTTATCGCAGTGCATGACATGATTTTGCCACACACATATAAATGGCATTGACATGTATGTATGTAATTCACGACTCAAACTATGGTTCTATAGGAGAAAACTATTTGGAAGATTTCTGACGACAAGAATCAAAACTTCATGCCGTACAAATTTTCATCAATTTGATTTCTAGAAGTTTAGATATGAGAAACAAGAAAAACTCCTGAAAAATTAGGTTTAGAAGTATTTTGAGTGATTATAAGTTACAACTTTGTAGACATGTGACACATCGACACCTCATACATAAGAGACACCGGTGTAGAAAAATATGAAATGTATCACATTATTTTTCAAAAGTTAGCATTGGTGATATAGTCATTTTCATCAAAACCGGCATAATTGACAACAAAACTTTACCAACAATATCTTCGTCTATTGCAAAATATCTATGTGGGAACAAGCCAAAGAGTATAGTAAGGAATTTAATGACCACACATAATGTAATAAAACATTTTCGATATATCAAATGTTTATCAAAAGAAGTTTGGTTTATTTGTTGTTTTAAAGAGAAAACAACTTTGGAGGGTTATTAAGGAACTTGCTAGTACTTGGTAGTCAGTTAGTACAACAACAACTTACCACTTATCAATTAAGTTATATTTATATTTTGATAATTTAGTTTGTCGATATTTTTTCTGAATACTAAATTTGTAAATGCATTTTCCCACTCTCTGTCACTGAATAGTGAAAATAGAATGAAAAATACTGTTTGAAAAAAGAATGAAAAATCCTAAAACATGGGATATGTAACATATAATAATCAATCAAATTGATGAAAGGAAAGTAGTAAACAACAAGGCATCACGAAGATACGGATAGACAGGGGAAGAAGTGAAAGGAACCAATGAGAGATCTCGTGATCCAAGATGATGATTTAATGTCATTTTTCTGACATTATGAGCTTTTGTTTTTATTTTTGCATTAAATATATAACCCACCTAACAGCCTAACATTTTTTTTTTTCCACATTATATAAGACAAAATTTCATATATAAATTACAATTTTGAGCAACGCAGCATATCAAATGCTGTAAGCTATTTTTTTTTTCCTTTTTTATTTTCTTGAAGATTTTAAATGGTAGTTTTTCTTTGCCCCACCCCCACCAAACAAATGATATCAATTATCAAGTGTGAGGAGAGGAAGATGTTACAAAAAAATATTATGAAGAGAGGATTATACAGGGAAAATCTTCAAAAATAAAAGCTGATCAAACCCGATAAAAAAAGAGACATATAATAAATGTATAAAAGATATGAGCTCAAAAGCAACTGATTTTAAAAAGGAATATTCATAAAACGTTTACAACTTCAAGAAGAAAAGTGAATCCACCAAGATTTGTATTCACTGATCGAAAGAAGAATAATAGAAAAAAGATAGAAGATCAAAAGAAGGGAAAGAAAATCATTAAACAAAAAATAAGAGCTTAAAAAGGAGTTGTTAAAGTCGACAAGTCCCGATCGTGAGTTAATAGATAGAGGCTGAAGATATGTGAGGCATTTATGGCGCGTGTATATTACGTTTCAATCACCCGACTTCACTTATTTTGTCAAAACAAAAAGAATCCTTGAATTTGATTTTTTTTTTCTTTTCATTTCCTCAAAATAATAATAATTTCAGAGAGCACAAGACACTACAAGTTTGTTGGATACAAACACACCAAGTATAACATCTAACCGAATCATCAATGTTGGAAACCCGTTTTTTCTTGCAATTTAAAACATGTATAACAATCAATGTAAAGCTAGTATGGACACAATTGAACAATACCACAATAGTTAGTCATTGTATAGGCTGTGTGGCAATTTGAAATATAATCCGCCAATGAAGAGTGATCTAATTGCTAATAGGTGTACTTTATTAATGAAAAACTAGATGATGATCTTTGCTGGCGTATGAATAGTTGATTGTTTAGTAAATTAGCAAAGTTTCGCTATGATTTATTTAGGACATAATATATAAGAAAATAGTTATAACTATAAAATTTAATATATAATGAGTGAATGGAGGCTCTCCAGCTTTAACACCTCATCACTTCAAAACAAATTAAAATGTGACATATGTTAAACTATTTAGTACATATTGAAATCATTTAATTTAAATTTAACTATTTTAACTATTTTAAAAATCATTAAAATATAATTAACATATAATATATGAAATTCAAATTTAATTTAGAAACATTATAAATATATAAATATTAGATAATACGAGATTTTAAATGTATTTTCTGTTTTTCGGGTGATTTAATTATAATCTTTGAATTAACGAAGATAATTCAATTTCAATGTAAGTGAACAAAGAATCAATTATGAAAAAAATGACATTAGATAAAAAAAAAGTTTCAAACAATTAAAATAAAATCAGAATAGAAGACCATAAGACAAAATAATTTTTAATAAAGAATCGAAGAGATAACAAGTTACTAAGAATGAAGAGAAGAAGATAACAAATAAAAAACATAAAAACGAAATAAAGATAAATACAAGAATTTAAAAGCGTAGAAAAGAGAAACATAATAGTGAAATATATGTGAAAACAAAAACTCAAAGGTAAATTGAGAAAGTTAAAAAGTGTAAGGAACAAGTAAATATTCGGGAAAAAAAGAGATGGAAGAGACTATTATGGTCATTATGAAAAAAAGAAAAAAAGTATTTATAAAATAAGACCCAATAGAATATTGATAGTCGAAATGAAGGTTTATAAATCTATTTTTTATAACACAATCCTAGTTAGTAATAAAATATTATATTATATGTGTTTAACATATTTGTTGTACCTGAAATTACAACGGTCAAAATTTGTAAATAGAAATAAACAAAGAATTTTGACTTATCTTTAATAACAAGAGATACGAGGGACTATCAAACAATAAATAGAAAATTTATTGCTCGAGGATACCTAACTAGATAAAAAACATATTTGGACAAAGTAGGAGGGTCCACTAGAAAAGCCCAGATCTGAAAAATACATGGGTTGGGTGATATATAAGTCGGGCTTAGAATGATATGTTTGTTTTCGATAAATGGGCTTTTCTATAGTTGCGGGCCACTAATATTGGCATCCTGATTTTTAGTCGAATTGTTTTCGTCAGTTTAGTCTCCGGTTGTAAACATCAGCCGGTTTAGGCGGTCAAAACCAGTGAAGTATTTCGATTTTAGTCAAATCAGTTAAAATTCGTCTGATTTTAGTCTAAGCCCTCAACTATAGTTGGTCTTTATTAAAGTTGGGAGAACAAACTCAAACCCGTGAAATTTCTTGTAGGAAAAAATTATAGATATGCATATTAATTTACTATCAAGTAAGAGAACAGTTATTTGGTTTCATTGGTTCGATGTGTATTGTTTTCCTCGTAATTTTATATGTATAAATATGCTGTGTTATTTCTTTTCGTCTGTGCGGCATCGTGATAAAGTTAATTGAACGTAAGAATATGTTTTTTTTTCCAACCCCAGTTAAGTTAATAAATGACAAAGCATATATAAAAATACAGAGTCGAGAATTATTTCAACTAGTTTACGCGATAAGAGATCATATTTTTCTTATTATATTTCATTCTTATTATTGTGATTTGTGAGCATATAAATTTATGAGCCAAACAGTTCACTAACAATGTTACAAAGTTATTATTATTATTATTTTTTTTTGTCAAAAAAGTTATTATTATTTTAACCAAGAAATTGTAGTGTGATCGTTCATTCTCCGTTTGAAGAGTCGTCCTGCTGGTCCAGGCTAGGGATCGACTTTCCGTGGGAGCGGAATTATCACATTAGCTCTTGGCCACCCAATCCGCAACTGCACGAAAAAAATGCTGGGCCGAAAGGGGATTAGTCTGGGCCGTAAAGCCCATGATTACCTCCGAACTTAAAAAAAAAAATTACTATTTTTTTTTTTTTGGAACATTAACAATGTTACAAAGTTGGGTCGCCTTGTAACCCATAAAGCTTCCATAGTTTTGTTTTTTTGGTAGATCGTAAATATAAAACTATCAACTTTTCATATTCATTAGAAAATTGCAACATGTTATTTAACGAGTTTTTAGCCTATTTCCATATGAAGTATAGAGCTCCTGATTATTCATACACGATGTATTGACCCATGCCAAAAACAACATCAACTACTTAATAATTTGAATTTCTTACATGACCTTCTGAAATTCGGTCAATTCCATTAAAACCGTAAACGGTGTGAGTTTCTCCGTCAACGGTAGTGACATGGCTAACATGTAGAACGCCGGTTTGGTCTGGTTTGAGATTTGGTCAATTTTTTTTTTATTAATTGATCAGAGTCTTAGTTTCAAGATTCAACATTGCCAAAACAACATCGTTTTGGTCTGATCTAATAAATAAAAAAATTATTCCCAAAACCTTACCTTCTTCTTCTCCTCTCGTCGCGAAGAGGAACAATACCCTTGAATTAACGAGCGCAGACGTCGAGAAAATTGAGAAGTACTCAATTTCTTCGCGAACCTAACCATCGAGGTCGAGAAGAAGCGTATCGTGATCGACGACATCGTGAAATCATCTCTCGCTCTCTCCCATCCTCTTTCTCTCACAATCTGTGTTATTTTGGGGAGCCATGGCAGACTGAAAATGGAGTTTCCTTCCCAAATCCGTATCCGCACACTTGAAACCAAACTCAAACCCTAGATCCTCGAAACTCGACATTGAAAACGCCCCTCCTCTCGATCCAAACATCCATATTCCGCGAAACAAAACTGTTTCTAAATCGTCGGCTTTTAGGGACCATATGGATTATCCTAACCTTCGAGGTCAAGTGTCAGCTTCTCGGGTACGTGAGGATCCTACTCCGAAATTCCTTACTCCTGTTCGGTTTTGAATTGTGGGGTTAATCTGATTATTGTTGGGTTTGCGTTTTGTTTTTTTGTGGAATTTGAAAACAAATATCAGCAAAAGGGGATAACGGCATCGAAAACTCGCAACGAAGTAGAAGCCGAATCCACATGTAAAAGTACATATTGTTTCTATTTCTAGAGAATCCTTGCTCGAGGAAATTAAGCGTCTCGTGATCGATGACAACCGTGAAGCCGCCACAGCTTGCTCAGATCGCGAAACCGGTTCAGAAGCTGACCAAAGCGAAGACATTAGGGTTAAGACGTTGATTGACCTGAGTCTTGTGGCTGGGTTTACGATTCGGTATGGTGATTATGGGTCGAAGCTTATTGATATGAATGTGAAGAAGCAGATTGAGGTTTTGAGAATATTTTTTTTTTATTTGATCAAACTAAAACGACGTCGTTTTGGCAATGTTAAATCTTGAAACTAAGACCAAAACGACGTCGTTTTGGTCTTATCAATTAAAAAAAAATTTATCGACCAAATCTCAAACCAGACCAAATTGGCGTTCCACCTGTCAACCACGTCATTACCGTTGACGGAGAAACTCACACCGTTTACAGTTTTGATGGAATTGACCGAATTTCAGAAGGTCATGTCACTACAAGAAAACAACCGTTTTCCGACGGCTGATTCCGTCGGTTCCAGCTCGTCGGAAAACAAAATTCGTAGGAAATTTCCGACGGATTACCGACGGAAATTTTTCCGACCGATTTCCGACGGTTAGACGCCGCCGGAATATTGTCTGACGGATTACCGACAACACTATTTCCGACGGATATTTGATCAAAAAAGTTCCGATGGGATTCCGACGGACATTTATTCCGACTGATATTCCGATAGATCTTTGTCGGAAAAATCAGTCGAGAATCCGTGGGAAATGTTCGACGGATTTCCCACAGAGTGTTTCCGACGGGCTATTTCCGACGGTAATGAATAATTTGTTTTAATTATAATTTTTATTTAATTAATTAATTAATCTAATTAAATAGTTTATTTAATTTTTATTAAATAAAATATTAAAAAATATTTAAAAATAATTAAAAATTTAATTTCATTAAACATTAAAAAAGTATTCATAAAACATAATTAAAATTGTTAAAAAAAACATTAAACATTAAATTTAAACGGTCGGAGACTCGTCGGAATCGTCGGGGTTGTTTTTCCGAAAGATATCAGGGAAGGCGTCTTGAATGATCTTCTGCAACTCGGCGAGCTGTGTCTGGGTCATAGTTTGTGCAAACTTTAACTCAGCGACCTCGTCGTCACGGTCTTTTAACCGTTTGGCTGAGCCTCGCGATTTCTTCCCGATACTCCGAAGGATGCCGAGGAATCGAGGAAGAAGATTCCTGGGTCGGAAGTCCGCCTAACCCAGCGAATCGACCCTTGACTTGTCGAGTTTCCTATAAAATATTATAAATGTTAGTAATAAATTAAAAATTACGAAAAAAAAATTGAAAACAAATAAAAACTTACCGCGAGAACAATTTGGTTGATCTCATCCGTGGATAACACGTACTCGTTCGAGTCCGACGATCCGTCAAGAGTGAGCTGCGACATCGAAACTTCGTACTCCATCTTCTTCTTCTTACAGGTTGAGATATCATGGTTTTAACCCGTTTTTAACCGTGATATAAGTCTTATTTATAGACTCTTTCTAGTATTTTGGAGTCTTTTCGAGTCTTTACAGGGTACGTTTGGAGCTGAATTGGAGAGATTGGAGCATTTTGGAGCCAAACAAGGATCATGTAGCTGAAGGATCAAGTTGAAGTCCTGGTGTCGACCGACACCAGTCTGAAGAGTCGACACAGAAGCTTGGTATCGATCGATACCACTTATGGTGTCGGTCGATACCCATCGCATGAAGAGAAGGATCGCGACTTTTTACAAGTCTGATGAAATTGCACCTTGACCCAGAAGACTTTAATAATTACAAGAAGCCCAAGAACGTGTTTTAGGAATATAATTAGGTTTTTCAGCCACTTTTGTTGGACACAATTATTTTACTTTGGTTTTCTGTGAGAAAGCTTTCTGAGGGAGATAAGTCTGAAACTCTGTTCGTCCGAGAGAAGATTTCGAACCCTTGTTTACTCTCATTTTATTTATTTATTTCAGAGATTTATTCAGTTATGTTTATTATTTCAATCTCCATGTCTGAGTAGATCTCCTGTTAGGTTTAGGGTTCTCATAAGGGATTTCATTGAATGCTAGGTTAATTAGTTGGTTAGGATTCATAATCTGAATTAGTTCTTCATCTTAGGTTGTTCTTAAAGCTAATTCTAGATTGATCACATGGAACTTAGATCTTAGGTTAATCGATTAGGCACGACAGTGCAATTGATAATCTGATAGAATCTAGGGTGAGCAAAATAACTATCTGCAAAGAGATTTGGTTTAGTTGTTTTGTGAACAGATCAAACATGGACTTAAAGCTAGTTTAGTCTTTAGGATTTGCAAAGAGATTTGGAATTCTAAGATTTAGACTTAGATAACTCTCGCAACGACAGTTGGTTAGTCATAGCTTAGTGATTTGAGTTCAAGAACCGGGCTTAAATTGAACCCTGACCAGTTAGTATATCTGCATTCTCTGATTTCATGAGAAATACCCTGAACCTATCTTTCCTCCATCGAATTTACAACCATTTAATTTACGATTATTGCTTTCAATTACATTGATCACTTAGCTTAATTCGAACCTTTAACATCTATTGTGTGATTCTTGAGTCTCTTTGGATTCGACCCCTAAATACTACAATCGACAAAGCTGTTAGTACTTTACGGTATTACATTTGAGCATATCAAATTTGGCGCCGTTGCCGGGGACTATAAATTCACCATTAGATTTCAGCTTAAGAATTTCGACTAAGTTCGACGGTGTCGATCGATAGCCAACTGGTGTCGGTCGATACCTCGTCGTATTTTTTGTTACTTACGTGCTTTGACTTTTGTGTTTTAGGTGTATGCCTAATCGCAAAACCAGAAGAAACAAGAGCACTCAACTAGTTAATCTTTCCAACGAGGAACTAGCACTTTTGGAACGCACAAACAGGAAAGCAAAGAGGCCAGTAGAGATGAACAATCCAGTGGTTTTGGTTCGTGATGATGATGGAGCTTTCAGAGACCAAGATGGTCATTTGTGCAATGAGAGAGGGCAACGACTTGATGGAGAGGGAAACATCATTCCCCCTCCAGCTGTTGTTGAGGAGATTGTCGCTGGGAATATTGGGAATGATGTGGATGACCATGGTAGGACGATTGGTGAGTACAACAGGTCTGATCAGTTCTATGCCAATCGATCAACGATTCGCCCTCCTGGTTTTCCGAGGAATGACTTTGAGCTGAAACCTGCATACTTCGCTCTTGTGGGCCAGCACCCTTTTCATGGTCTTTCTCATGAACACCCTATGGATCACATTGAGAGGTTTGAGGACTTGATCACTAGCATGAAGTACAATGGAGTGTCCAACGATTACCTCCTCTGTAAGCTTTTTCCATACTCTCTTGGTGGAGATGCAGCTTATTGGCTTAAGCAGTTACCTCCTAGATCACTGACAACCTGGGAAGAGACTAAGTATGCGTTCTTGAACAATTTATATGATGATGCAAGATCCGAGGAGCTTAGGAACAAGATCTCCCAGTTTTCTCAGGGAACGACTGAGGCATTTAAGGCTGCTTGGGTGAGATTCAGGTCGTATCAGAGGGATTGTCCACATCACGGTTTCACTAAAGTTCATTTGCTGGGTCTCTTCTTCAGAGGGATTGATTGGAGGTACCAGATGGCTTTGGATGCTGCGAGCAATGGAAATTTCAACACCAAGTATCCTGATGATGCTTATGTGCTTATTGAGAACTTGGCGTATAGCAATAGCACCAAGAATGCAGACATAGAGCGCAAGAAGCAAGCTGGTAGCATGGATGGATCGCAGATTGCTGAGGTTCAAGCTAAGTTGGATTCTGTGCATAATCTTTTGATGGGCAAGGCGATGAAGGCTGTTCATTTTGCTGATGAGGTTGAGACTTTCAATGAAGATGAAGTGGAAGATGTTAACTACATTGGTGGTTATGGTTTTCAAGGCAGAGAAATCAATACCACCTGAATAACAACAGAAACTTCACCAACAATGCTCAGCAAGGAGGGTACAAGTATGACGTCAATCCAACTGGTTTTGGGTCAAATCAATTTTCTCAGAAACCATTCCAGAGCAGTGGCTATACTAGGAACTATGGGAGTTCGTCTTATCAACCTCTGCCTGCTAAAACCCTAGAGAGCAAGGTTGAGTCTATGCTTGAGCAGCTTATTCAAGGACAACAGAAGATAACAGTGGATTTCAATGGGAAGATGGATGCTCTGTACACATATCTGAGTGGAAAGATCGAGGCTCTCAGTATTCATCAGAAGAAGCTGAAAACTCAGGTTGCACAAACTGCAAGTGCTGTGAAGAGGCAAGAAGTTTTTCTTCCAGGGAAAACAGAAGATCCAAGGGCACACATCAATGCAATCACCTTGAGGAATGGAAAAGAGGTCAATCCAGGAGTAAAAATTGGCCTAACTGTAGGAAATTTCGTCGAACTTGACAATGAGGATTCAGAAATTCCCAGGGTATCGACTGACACCACCCAGTGTCGATCGACACCAGTGCAGATACTTTCACGGGACATCTCAAACCCCCGTGTATCGATCGATACCACCCTGGTATCGATCGTCACTGACCCTGCAGTCGAGAAGACACATTAGTTGACGCCAGAGAGGGTTTACAAACCGATGATACCTTACCATAGGCCTATTGGGAAGACTAAGAAGGAGGTGGAAGACTCTAGATGCAAGGAAATAATGGATAAGTTGATTGTTTAGCTTCCTTTTGTCGATGCTATCAAGACTTCCCCAGCCTTCAGGAGATATGTCAAGAGGATGGTATCAAGCAATGTGAACCTTGAGGAAAGTGTCTTGATGATTACTCATGAGTGCAGTGCAATTCTGACCAACATGATCCCAAAGAAGCTACCAGATCCATGGAGTTTTGTGTTGGATTGTACGATCTTCACCGAAAGATTTGAGCGTTCTCTATGTGATCTTGGCTCAAGTGTGAACCTCATACCATATTCAATTGCTCAACGGATGGGGATGACAAACTTCAAGTCCACTAGGATCTCACTGATACTTGCTGACCGCTCAGTTAGACTTCCCGAAGGATTGCTCGAAGATGTTCCGATTAAGATTGGGAATTGCTTGATCCCAACTGACTTCATTGTCCTGGAGTATGATGCAGAGCCCATAGATCCTCTTATTCTGGGAAGGCCATTCCTAGCAACAGCTGGTGATTTGATTGATTGTAGGAATGAGAAGATAGCTCTTAACATCGGTGATTTGGTCATAACTTTTAACATGGAGAAGATGATGAAGAGACCAACCATCGATGGGCAGACTTTCTTTGTTGATACCTTCAGTGACATAGCTGAAGAGTATTTTCTGGAGTTGCATCCTGAGGATCCATTAGAGAGGGCGTTGGTCTGTTCAGCTGATTCAAAGGTGTACTTGAGTGATGTTGCTGCTGGATATGCCAAGATGCTCGATACAACTGGAGCAGTATCGACCGACACCACTGAGGGTATCAATCGACACCATCCGCGATCACCAGAGAAGTTGACCGAAACTTCTGCAAAGGCTGCTGTGTTTGGTGATTGGAGTGAGGAGAAGGCTTCTAAGGTGGAACTCAAAGCACTTCCAGCCAATTTGAGGTATGTCTTTCTTGGTCCGAATTCCACATACCCAGTGATCATTAATGCTTCCTTAAACAACGCAGAGATTACCTTAGTGCTGAGCAAGCTGCGCAAGTATCGCAAAGCTCTTGGCTATTCTCTTGATGACATTTAAGGTATATCTCCAGACTTGTGCATGCATAAGATTCACCTTGAGGACGAGTCAAAGTCTTCGATTGAGCATCAGAGGAGACTGAATCCGAACCTGAAAGAAGTGGTCAAGAAGGAGGTGATGAAGCTCTTGGAAGCATGGGTTATCTATGCCATTTCAGACAGCTCTTGGGTTAGTCCAGTTCACATTGTGCCTAAAAAAGGAGGGATCACTGTGGTGAAGAATGAGAAGGATGAGCTGATCCCTACAAGGACAATCACTGGGCATCGAATGTGTATTGACTACAGGAAGTTGAATGCAGCCACAAGGAAAGATCACTTCTCATTACCATTCATTGATCATATGCTGGAGAGGTTGGCGAGGCATCCATACTACTGTTTTCTCGATGGATACTCAGGTTTCTTTCAGATTCTGATACATCCATATGACCAAGGGAAGACGACCTTTACATGTCCTTATGGCACATTCGCCTACAGAAGAATGCCCTTTGGATTATGTAATGCTCCAGCCACCTTTCAGAGATGCATGATGTCTATCTTCACATACATGATTGAGGACTTTATGGAGGTATTCATGGATGATTTTTCAGTGTATGGATCATCATTCAAGAGCTGTCTGGATAACTTGTGCAAGGTGCTACAGAGGTGTGAAGAGAAACACTTGGTCCTTAATTGGGAAAATGTCACTTTATGGTTCAGGATGACATCGTTCTTGGGCACATGGTTTCTGAGGCTGGGATAGAGGTTGACAAAGCCAAGATTCAAGTCATGACAAGCCTCCAACCACCGACATATGTGAAGGACATTCGAAGCTTCCTTAGTCATGCTGGGTTTAACAGGAGATTCATCAAGGATTTCTCAAAACTAGCCCGCCCACTCACCGCCCAATTGTGCAAGAAGGTCAAATTCGATTTCACCCCTGAGTGCCTTGCATCTTTTGAGGAGATTAAGAAGGCGTTGGTGAGTGCTCCTATTGTGCAACCTACGGATTGGACTATGCCTTTCGAGATTATGTGCGATGCTAGTGACTTTGTAGTTGGTTCTGTTTTGGGTTAGAGTAAGGATAATAAGCTGCATGTTATCTACTATGCCAGCAGGACATTGGATGATGCTCATCGTAACTACAGCACCACAAAGAAGGAATTACTTGCAGTTGTTTTCTCCTTTGAGAAATTTTGGTCCTACTTGATTGGGAGCGAAGTGATTGTTCATACAGATCATGCTGCTCTCAAATATCTGTTGCAGAATAAGGATCTCAAAACTCGCCTTTGTCGTTGGGTCCTTTTGCTTCAAGGATTTGATATTGAGGTCAAGGACAAGAAGGGCATAGAGAATGGGATAGCTGACCATCTCTCGCGGATAAGGATCAATGAAGACGTGCCTATTGATGACTTCTTACCAGAGGAGAATATCTACTTCATCGAGACTGGATTTCAAAGTGTTCCTGCCGAAAATCTGCAATTTTCACGAACTGCATGTGTTGGTAACGATCGACACTTACCTAGTATCGATCGATACCCTGCGATTTTCGGACCTGTTTTGTATGTGGATCACGCTGGTGTTTCTGAAGGGTATCTAGCTGATGTAGTTGTTCCAGATCAACCATGGTATGCTGATATTGCCAACTATCTTGCTGCAGACATCGAGCCAAAGCATCTCAAGAAATATGACAGGAAGAAGTTTGTGAGTGACATAAGGAGATTCTTTTGGGACGAGCCTTACCTGTACAAACACTGCTCTGATGGGATGTACAGGAGATGCATCGCAGAATCTGAGGTACCTGACGTTCTATTTCATTGTCATGGGTCTGAGTATGTTGGACACTTTGCTACTTTCAAGACAATGTCCAAGGTTCTTCAAGCAAGCTTCTGGTGGCCTACTATGTTTAAGGATGCTCATACTTTTGTCTCGCAGTGTGATGTTTGTCAGAGGAGGGGGAAGATCAGTAAGAGACATGCGATGCCACATAACTTCATCCTTGAGGTTGAGGTTTTTGATTGTTGGGGCATCGATTTCATGGGTCCCTTTCCTTCATCATATGGGAACAAGTACATCTTGGTTGCTGTGGACTATGTGTCTAAGTGGGTGGAAGCGATTGCTAGTCCAACCAATGATTCTTCAGTGGTCCTTAAGCTTTTCAAGAGTATCTTCTTCCCTCGATTTGGAGTACCTAGGATTGTTATCAGTGATGGTGGCACTCACTTTATCAATAAGGTCTTCGAAAAGCTGTTGAAGAAGTATGGTGTGAATCATCGCGTGGCTACTCCTTATCATCCTCAGACTAGTGGGCAGGTTGAAGTCTCCAACAGGTAGATCAAAGAAATTCTGGAGAAGACAGTGGGTACTACTAGGAAGGATTGGTCTGCAAAGCTAGATGATGCACTGTGGGCTTACATGACTGCTTTCAAGACACCACTTGGGACTACACCGTTTCACTTGCTGTATGGGAAAGCGTGTCACCTTCCAGTGGAAATCGAGCATAAGGCAGCCTGGGCTACAAAGATGATGAATTTCGACATCAAGTATGCTGCTGAGAGGTGATTGATCCAACTGAATGAGCTGGATGAGATTAGGCACCACGCCTATGAGAACTCGAGGCTGTACAAGGAGAGGACTAAGGCGTATCATGACAAAAAAGATCCTCTCCAGACATTTTGAACCCAATGACCAGGTACTTCTGTATAACTCTCGTTTGCAATTGTTTCCTGGAAAATTGCATTCTCGTTGGTCAGGTCCTTTCACAATCAAAGAGGTCAGACTACATGGTGCAGTTGTCCTGATGAGTTCTACATGCGAAGAGTTCACTGTCAATGAACAAAGGGTGAAACACTACTGAGCGAAAGCCGAGATTCCAAGAGGACACATAGTGCCTCTGGATGATGCACCCACCGCCTGAACGTACGCAAAGTCAAGCTAGTGACGTAAAACAAGCACTTGGTGGGAGGCAACCCACTGGTGAGTCTGTATATAAGTCTTTTATTTTTGTCATTTTTCGTTTTTGTGTCTTGTGTCTTTGTGTGAATCAGATGAACATGTGCTGTGTCGACCGATACCATTATGGTATCGATCGACACAAGGAGGAACAGAGATTGTAGTTACCCATGATCCGCATATCGATCGATACCAGTTATGGTATCGGTCGATACCCCACGCGCAGGTAAGTTTCCTTTTAAAACCCTCGGGTTTTCTCTTTCTCTCCACAGCCTCCAACGATCGGTACACGATAAACCTCTATTCCAAAATCACAAATTTTTCAATTCTTCACGGATTTTGGTGATTCAAGGGTCTAACCTTGTTAGTTTTTCGTGCTCTTCCATATTCTATCATCCATTCATCCGATCTGCAAGGTATGGCACACAAATTCCTCTTTTTCTATCTATGAACACAAGGTTTGGGTTTTTGAATTTTTGCCTTTTAGAACTTGATTTGATAGTGAATTCTTATCTAGTTAAGTGGTTAGAGGTGGTTTTCGATGCCCCCATGCACTTGTCCGCCCCTTGTGTGGATTTTTGGAATTTTGAAACTCTGGATCGTGAAATCGCCCTATTGAAATCGTGCGATACCAGGCTGTGTCGCCCTACGCTTGGTCAATGAAAAGAGTTACCTGTGTCGACCTACGCTTGGTATCGATCGATATCAGGCTGTGTGTCGGTCGACACCCCTACCCCAATCCGGTAATTTCTTGTTTTTCACGATTCCACTCAGTTCTTTTGGTTTCTTTTACCAACTCTAGGCTAAATAACACTGGGGACAGTGTTGTTCAAGTCTGGGGGAGGTAGTTACTGACAATGTTTTTGTTTTTCTTAGAGTCAGTCGTTTTTGAGTCAAAAGTTGTTTTATTGAGTCAAAATTTGTTGGAGATGATAATCTTTTTCTTGAATCTATTGTTCTGACTTTACTTCTAAGTGACCATTGTTACATAATCAGTTCTAGATCGGACTAATGAAAAATCCAAAGGCTGACCAGTTAACTAGAAGACACCCATGTTTCCAGTAGAGTCCATTAAAGCCTAAGCCAAGTTTTTGCACTTCATCGATGTGGTTGATGTCCATAGAGCTTGATTCCTCATTCATATCTGACAAAGGAACTCATGTGTTTAAAGTAATGGTATCTCTCTCCCCTGTTATAAGTTAATAAATAAGAGCATAAAAAGATGAAATGGTTTTCTTCTGAGTAAAGGGCTAGGAAAATTTCCAGCGATCCCATTATTCTACTTGTGAAGGAATGATCACACAAAGGTTGGAAGCGAGGTTAGGAAAATTTCCCGTGATACCACTATTCGCCTACGCCTTTGATACATAGAGAGGGAAGAACCGGGGATTCGGGGGCAAACACCATCAATACTCGCGTTTTAGACCTTAATGTATATATGCGGATCTAAAAAAAAAAGAAGGAGAAAGAACATGATGAGAAACAAGTCTGGGGGAGAGAAAACAATACCAAAAGTGTGAAAATCAGCTGGTTCTTTTGTGATGATATTGTATGGGAACGAATCTAGAAAGTTCTTGGTATTGGATACATCGATGAAACTGGCGATGAGGGCTTTATTGGATAATGCTGAGAAATAATGTGTGTAGTCTAGGAAGCTGCGAATGTCTACGGAGAAGTACATGGTGGTTAGATTTGGAACTGGTTACGTGATATGTGGAGCACTAAGGAAAAGGGTCATTGCAATGTTTCAAGAACAGGTGAGTCTCCGTGTTTTTCAAACCTTTTTTTCTTGTTTAGCTTTCTGTTTACTTGAGAGCAAGTAAAGGCTAAGTCTGGGGGAGTTGATATATCATGGTTTTTACCCATTTTTAACCGTGATATAAGTCTTAGGAGGGGTTATTGGTTCTTGCATTTTAATGGATTTGGAAATCCAAACCAAATCCAGTGTTATTGGTTCTATGATTTTGAAATCCATATTCAAATCTTGTGTTATTGGTTCTATGATTTTAAAATCCATGTTAAAATCAAGTGTTATTCAATAGTAAAGATTTGCATAAGGATTTGATTTTAATTTGGATTTGAATGGATTTACAAGTGTTTTTAAGAGTAAAATACAAAGGAGCAAATATCGAGTGAAACCTTGTTATTTGGTTGGATTTGGATTTTTAAGTGTTCTTTTTTTGTTATAAGATGAAACACGAAACAAAAAAAAATCAACATTAACGGAAAAAAAATCCAGCTGAAGCTACTACGTGTTTCGTTAATGTTGGCTCAAAGATTTTTTTTTGTTTCAAAAATAATCCAGCTGAAGCTTAATGACACAGTCACCACCGACATGTGTTGGATCAAACTGTCAAACTGGACAAAAATGTTTCCAACAATGTTGCAAGAAATTGAAAGAAACTTCCTCTTTCCTTTTCCTTTTCAAACACGGACTACCACCTTCCTCTCTTTTGCCTTTTTGAAAACTCTATCATGCACACAAATTCTATACCTTCAACATCTCCTCTAAGACGCTTTTCTTAGTTCTTTGAAAATTCCTTTCATTCATTCATTTGATACACAACCATGAAGAAGTGTTTCTTGTCGGAATGCAAACAATCTTCTTCTCTCCCTTTCTTTGCTCTGTTCAACTTCTTCCTCATAGGGTTTTGCAGATGGGTTTCGTCTGCTCGCATCTTTTATCCAGATTCTTCCCTCTTCTTCAACACCATCAACGTGTTTCCGACAAAAACCATCAAGATCTGGATTTCTCAGACCAACAACATAGTTTGATCCAACACATAGAAGAACAAGAAGTAGAGGAAGATGATGGTCTCTGCATGGAAGAAGCAGAGGATTACTTAATCTCACGGCTGTCAACATTAACAACACAGCCACCGCCGATACGGCCATGCACATGGCTCTTAACACAACCATTGCCAAATCGTTGCGTCTGCCACCATGACGGTTGTCCTCACCGTAAGTGGTGGCTGTGGTGACCACATCGTGGATATCAAGCTTCGTCTCTACTACAGTTTGAGATTTTTGTTTCTGCTCTATTGCATTCGCCATTGTGTCTCTGTAGAGTCTAAAATTACATAATGAATGTAACGCGAGAGCCAAAGAGGCAATATATATTAAAAAAAAACACATGTTGGACACGAGGCTTAGCTAGTTTCTAAGTGGAGGTTCAACTTTTGATGAAGAAGAAGAAGAAGATCTTGAAGAAGTTAATAACAATGATGAAGAAATTCTTGGAACCATAGCCGGCCCTGAGTTTTAATTATATTGGTTTATTAAACATAAAAAAACAAAACAAAACCATTTCATCATAATCGAACTCATGACATGTAGTGTTAAACATCTATACTTTACGACTAGCCTACGAAGATTTTTAACAATTTTAGGGCTGAATTTTTTTTTATAAAACGAGGGCCGCAAGTCCATGCTTGGCTTGCTTGGCCTCAGGGCCGGCCCTGCTTGGCCTCAGGGCCGGCCCTGCTTGGCCTCAGGGCCGGCCCTGCTTGGAACCCATGATCAAGAAAGAGAGTAATAATTGCAACATATATGTGGACAGATTCTATACTTTAGGAGAATAATAGATGATTAATGAAAGAAAAAGAACGAAAAATTATTGTAAATCCATTTGGTTGATTTACGATAATCCGCTTATTTGATTTTGAAATCTAACTTATTTAATTTTGAAATTCACTTATCTGATTTTAAAATCAATGGATTCATTAGGATTTCTAAATCCGAGAATGATTTCTAAATTCATTAAAATGTAAGAACCAATAACCCCCACTTATTTATAGAGTATTTCTAGTATTTTGGAGTCTTTTCGAGTCTTTACAGGTTTAGGTACGTTTACAGCTGAATTGGAGAAATTGGAGCATTTTGGAGCCAAGCAAGGATCATGTAGCTGAAGGATTGAGTTGAAGTCCTAATGTCGACCGACACCAGCCTGAAGAGTCGACACAGAAGCTTGGTATCGATCGATACCACTTAGGGTGTCGGTCGATACCCATTGCATGAAGAGAAGGATCGCGACTTTGTACAAGTCTGATGAAATTGCACCTTGGCCAATAAGACTTTAATAATTACAAGAAGCCCCAGAACGTGTTTTAGGATTATAATTAGGTTTTTCAGCCACTTTTGTTGAACACAATTATTTTACTTTGGTTTTCTGTGAGAGAGCTTTCTGAGGGAGACAAGTCTGAAACTCTGTTCGTCCGAGAGAAGATTTCGAACCCTTGTTTACTTTCATCTTATTTATTTATTTCAGAGATTTATTCAGTTATGTTTATTGTTTCAATCTCCATGTCTAAGTAGATCTCCTGTTAGGTTTAGGGTTCTCATAAAGGATTTCATTGAATGTTAGGTTAATTAGTTGGTTAAGATTCATAATCTGAATTAGTTCTTCACCTTAGGTTGTTCTTAAAGCTAATTCTAGATTGATCACCTGGAACTTAGATCTTAGGTTAATCGATTAGGCACGATAGTGCAATTGATAATCTGATAGAATCTAGGGTGAGCAAAATAACTATCTGCAAAGAGATTTGGTTTAGTTGTTTTGTGAACAGATCAAACCTGGATTTAAAGCTAGTTTAGTCTTTAGGATTTGCAAAGAGATTTGAAATTCTAAGATTTAGACTTAGATAACTCTCGCAACGACAGTTGGTTAGTTATACCTTAGTGATTTGAGTTCAAGAACCGGGCTTAAACTGAACCCTGACCAGTTAGTTTATATGCATTCTCTGATTTCTTGAGAAATACCCTGAACCTATCTTTCCTCCATCAAATTTACAACCATTTAATTTACGATTATTGCTTTCAATTACATTGATCACTTAGCTTAATTCGAGCCCTTAAAATCTATTGTGTGATTCTTGAGTCTCTATGGATTCAACCCCTAAATACTACAATCGACAAAGCTGTTAGTACTTTAGGGTATTACATTTGAGCATATCAAATTTGGCGCCGTTGCCAGAAACTCTAAATTCACCATTAGATTTCAGCTTAAGAATTTCGACTAAGTTCGACGGTGTCGATCGACACCCAATTGGTGTCGGTCGATACTCGTCGTATTTTTTGTTACTTACGTGCTTTGACTTTTGTGTTTCAAGTGTATGCCTAATCGCGAAACCAGAAGAAACAAGAGCACTCAACTAGTTAATTTTTCCAACGAGAAACTAGTACTTTTGGAACGCACAAACAAGAAAGCAAAGAGGCCAGCAGAGATGAACAAACAAGTGGTTTTTGTTCGTGATGATGCTGGAGCTTTCAGAGACCAAGAGGGTCATTTGTGCAATGAGAGAGGGCAACGACTTGATGGAGAGGGAAACATCATTCCCCCCTCCAGCTGTTGTTAAGGAGATTGTCGCTGGGAATGTTAGGAATGATGTGGTTGACCGTGGTAGGACGATTGGTGAGTACAACATGCCTGATCAGTTCTATGCCAATCGATCAGCGATTCGCCCTCCTTGTTTTCCGGGGAATGACTTTGAGTTGAAACCTGCATACTTCGCTCTTGTGGGTCATCACCCTTTTCATGGTCTTTCTCATGAACACCCTATGGATCACATTGAGAGGTTTGAGGACTTGGTCACTAGCATGAAGTACAATGGAGTGTCCAACGATTACCTCCTTTATAAGCTTTTTCCATACTCTCTTGGTGGAGATGCAGCTTATTGGCTTAAGCAGTTACCTCATGGATCACTGACTACCTGGGAAGAGACTAAGAATGCGTTCTTGAACAATTTCTATGATGATACAAGATCCGAGGAGCTTAGGAACAAGATCTCCCAGTTTTCTCAGGGAACGACTGAGGCATTTAAGGCTGCTTGGGTGAGATTCAGGTCGTATCAGAAAGATTGTCCACATCACGGTTTCACTAAAGTTCATTTGCTGGGTCTCTTCTTCAGAGGGATTGATTGGAGGTACCAGCTGGCTTTGGATGATGCGAGCAATGGAAATTTCAACACCAGGTATCCTGATGATGCTTATGTGCTTATTGAGAACTTGGAGTATAGCAATAGCACCAAGAATGCAGACATGAAGCGCAAGAAGCAAGCTGGTAGCATGGATAGATCGCAGATTGCTGAGGTTCAAGCTAAGTTGGATTCTGTGCACAATCTTTTGATGGGCAACACGATGAAGGCTGTTCATTTTGCTGATGAGGTTGTTAACTACATTGGTGGTTCTGGTTTTCAAGGCCAGAGAAATCAATACCACCAGAATAACAACAGAAACTTCACCAACAATGCTCAGCAAGGAGGGTACAAGTCTGACGTCAATCCAACTGGTTTTGGGTCAAATCAATTTGCCCATAAACCATTCCAGAGAAGTGGCTATACCAGGAACTATGGGAGTTCGTCTGATCAACCTTTGACTGCTAAAACCCCATAGAGCAAGGTTGAGTCTATGCTTGAGCAGCTTATTCAAGGACAACATAAGATAACAGTGGATTTCAATGGGAAGATGGATGCTATGTACACAGATCTGAGTATTCATCAGAAGAAGCTGGAAACTTAGGTTGCCCAAACTGCAAGTGCTGTGAAGAGGCAAGAAGGTTTTCTTCCAGGGAAAACAAAAGATCCAAGGGCACACATCAATGCAATCACCTTGAGGAATGGAAAAAAGGTCAATCCAGGAGTAAAAATTGGCCTAGCTGCAGGAAATTTCGTCGATCTTGACAATGAGGATTCAGAAGATGTTAACTACATTGGTGGTTCTGGTTTTCAAGGTCAGAGAAATCAATACCACCAGAACAACAACATAAACTTCACCAACAATGCTCAGCAAGGAGGGTACAAGTCTGACGTCAATCAAACTGGTTTTGGGTCAAATCAATTTGCCCGGCTAAATCTAAACCCCAGGTTAAAACTGGACATGGGTAAAAATTCCCTCGGTTAAAACTGGATCCGTCGGAAATCCGTGGGAAATTTCCCACGGATTTCCGACGGATCCAGTTTTAGCCGAGGGAATTTTTACCCGGGTTCAGTTTTAGATGAGGGAATTTTTACGCGGGTTCAGTTTTAGCCGGTAATACTTAATCTGTCGGAAATTCCCATGGTTGAAACTGAATCACGGCTAAAATTTTCCCAGTCTAAAACTTAATCTGTCGAAAGTATACTTAGCATTTTTTTAGGATTTCGGACGAAAGTATACTTAGCAATTTTTTTGGGTTTTCGAAATGGATTATTACACTTAACTATATCAAATGTGTAATTTTATAAAACTTCCACATAAGTAATACATTCCATGATAACAAATACCATGTACAAGTCCAAGTACATATTTTACAATGAAAATTTTATAAAACTACTCTGAATATGATGATGAGTAATATGATTCTGCTGAATCGGAAGTTTCCCCAAATTCGTCAAATTCTTCCTCTGAATCCTCAAATACCTGATCATCTATAGGTATGGTGAAATCAACAACAAGGTCAACCTCAAGGGAATGTTCGATTGAACCCAAACCTACGAAGCTTTGTTGGAGGGGTTCATGATCGGACATCCCATGAACCCTACCTCTCGGGTTTATCGAGGTAACTGTAACCCATGGGTCTTGCTTGTTTGTCACTCGTGGATAGGGAATATAGCATACCTACACCATGTAATAAAGTAATATAAAAATTAAACCACGTTAATGAAAAAATACTAACAAATAAACCTATATATAAATTAAAGAATAAAACGAACTTGGTCCGCTTGTGAAGCAAGTACGAATGGCTCGTATTTCTGGAGTCGCCTTCTGCTATGTAATGATGTAACACCAAATTGGTCGTGTCGCACACCGCTTCCTACTAATGGGTCATTCCAGTCGCATAAAAATGCAACACATCTTAAACCGAGCATTCCCGGGTACTGAACATCGAAAATCTCACGTACGACACCATAGTATACAAGATCACCGGACTGAGTTGATACATTGTAATCTGAAGTTGTCGCACTCCTATCATCCCGAAGAATCTTAAAAGCGTACCCCCGTGTGCTATACACCACATGTGACTGCACGGTTGCTAATGGAAAGCGCACAATTTCTTCTAACCACGTGGTAAATTTTTGTCCGTTAGCCTTTTCTATCGTGACCTGCACAAATAAAATCAAAAAGTGTCAAATAAATCATTTGTTACATATGATAATTAAAAACAAGGCAATTAAAAGACTTACATAATCTCTTAACTAACGTCCGAACTCTTTCTGTTTGAGCTCGATTAGCTCGTCCTATGTTTTGTCCGGAAATGCAAAACGTTGATAAGCCATATACATCTTGTGAGATTGAAGCGATCATCACGTTAGTACATATATATATAATCAAGAACCTAATAAGTAATTAATAATTTGGTTCAATATAATACCTCTCATATTCATAAACTCTGTCGCAGTTTGTGAGAATATACATATGCAAATGCTCTCACTCATGTGGTGAAAGTCTCCGCTTCTTGCCTTTTCCACTAAGTCGTCCAATCTCTAAGAATATATGAGGAACATCAACCGGATAGAAAGGTATTACACCTTCGTCATCATGTCGAGCTGGTCTACGACTCTTCGTTTTGACTTGTGATGGAAAGTAGAACTCGGCAAAATGTGAGGTTTCTTCATTGATGCTCTGTGCGACAATAGAACCCTCCACTTTGCTCAAATTTTTCACCTTCTTCTTTAGATGAAACATATATCGTTCGAAAGGATATATCCAACGGTACTGAACCGGACCCCCAAGCTCTGCTTCTCGAGGGAGATGAATTGTTAGATGTTCCATAACATCAAAGAAGGAATGCGGAAATATCTTCTCCAAATTGCAAAGGATTACATGTATATTATTCGCACGGTTGCGGATACCGTCTGATGTAAGAGAGCGCAAACAGATATCTCGAAAAAGGCATCAATCCCTGCATAATTAATAAGCATAACAAATGAAAATCTAAATACTAAAGTATTGTGTAAATTATTCAAAAAAAATAATTTAATGATTGTACCTGCAATTGCTTCGACATTACGTGGTAGAAGACATGCAAAGGCAAATGGAAGGAGGCGCTGCATCACAACATGACAATCATGACTCTTCATCCCAGTAAACTTCCCTTCTCCGTGATCAACGCAGTTCTGAATGTTAGATGCGTATCCGTCCGGGAATCTAACACTATCGGAAATCCAGTTAAAAAATTCGGCATTTGAAGGTTCATCCAACCGAAAAGCTGGGACCAGAGCCTTCCCGTTCCCTGTCACATGTAGTGCTCTACGAGAACAAATGTCTGGCAAGTCCAATCTAGACTTCAGATTGTCCTTCGTCTTCCCTTGGACATTGAGAACGGTGTTCATAATGTTGTAGAGAAAATTCTTCTCAATGTGCATGACATCCAGATTATGCCTCAAAAGATGGTCCTTCCAATAAGGCAAATCCCAGAAAATACTCGTCTTGTGCCAATTATGTACGTTGCCACAACCATAAACAGGATGATGCCCGTTACCACCACAATCAACCGTTCTCTCTGCACCAAAATCTCTGAACTGAGTCAACAAATACTCTCCATCTAACTCAGGAGGTGGACCATCAACTACTTTTCGGTTCTTCCTAAACAATGTCGTGCTCCGCCGATAAGGATGATCGCTTGGTAGGAATCGCCTATGACAATCAAACCAAGACGTTTTACGTCCGTGCTTCAACTGGAACGCATCTGTGTTATCTTGACAGTATGGGATAACCTTAAGTGCGTTGTCCATTCTGATAACATGCCATATGCTGGGAAATCGCTAATGGTCCACATAAGTACCGACCGCATGAAAAAATTCTGCTGGCAAGAAACATAAAACGCCTCAACACCTTGGTCCCATAACATTCGCAGTTCATAAATTAATGGCTGCAAAAACACATCAAGTGATCTCTTCGGATGCTCTGGTCCAGGAACGAGAATGTTAAGGAACAAGAACTCCCGTCTCATGCACAAAGATGGCGGCAAATTGTAAGGTGTTACAATTACTGGTTACAAAGAATATTGTCTACCGTGCTTCCCAAAAGGGTTGAAACTATCGGTACATAATCCAAAGTATACGTTCCTCACCTCAAACGCAAAATTGGGATACATTGACTAAAAATGTTTCCATGCTCCTGCGTCTGACGGATGACCGATTTCTCCATCCGTTGTATGCTCTGCATGCCATCTCAATGCTCCCGCTGTGCGCTCTGACTGATATAACATTTTCAATCTCTCTGTTAACGGCAAATACCACATCCGTTTATATGGCACTGACACTCTTCCACTTGTTTCCTTATACCGAGGTTTGCGACAAAAACGGCATGTCGAACGGTCTGCGTCCTCCCTCTAATAGAGCATACAATTGTCAATGCATACATCTATCATCTGATACGGCAATCCTAAACCTTGAACAAGTTTCTGTATCTCATAGTATGATGCCGGTGCAAGATTATCTTCTGGCAAAATGTCTTTCACAAAATCAGCGATTGCATCCACGCACTCCTCACTCAAATTGAAATCTGTCTTTATACCCATCATCCTAGTTGCAGTTGATAAAGGGGAATGTCCACCTCTACACCCATCATATAACGGATGTTTAGCAGCATCTAACATATCAAAGAATCTTTGAGCTTCTAAGTTAGGTTCTTCTCCTCTATCTCCATACTCAGCAACCGATGGTATACTTTCATGAAATGCATTGTTCACCATCTGAACATGACCTACAGTACTTTCTACTTCAATTGCAGGTTCTTCTAAGTTAGCGTTATCCTCAATATATTGTTCACTAGTACTAGCATTATTATCCACCATTGTATCATTTTCTCCATGATAATACCAAATCTTGCAACCCGGCACGAATCCATGACAATACAGGTGTGACCATACTTCATCTATCACGATAAATCTACGATTCCGACAATTAGTACAAGGGCAGTAGATTTTACCGGGTTTTTTGCTTTCTTTTGCGTACCCGCAAATGCCATGAATTCCTGCAGACCTTCTTTGAATTCCTCCGTAACTAGGCACGTGTCCGGAATTTGATGAGGCTTGTCCATCCATGAACGAAAATAATTATAAGGATCTGAAGAATACATTTTGGTAAGGTTGTAGATGTTTGAGTTTTTTTTTGTGATTGTAATGAATGAGAGAAGGGGTGGAAACGTTTTTATAAGGAAATTGTGCGCAATTTCCGACGGATTTCCCACGGATTTAAGCGTAGATATTTATTATGTCGGCAACCTCAACATCTGTCGAACATTTGTTGAAAATTCGTCGGAAATTTCCCACGGATTTCCGACAGGTGTAATTTTCGTCGAAATACCGTCGGAAGGTGTCCGACGGATATAATTTTCGTCGAAATACCGTCGGAAATGACCCTGTTTTTTTGTAGTGTGTAGGAGATTCAAATTATTAAGTAGTTGATGTTGTTTTTGGCATGAGTCAATACCTCGTGTATAAATAATCATGAGCTCAATACTTCATAGGGAAATAGGCTAAAAACACGTTATTTAACAAAAAAAAATGTTTATTTAACAAAAAATGTTTATTTAAAACAGAAATAGTACCATATTTATATTGGCAGGTGTGATCACTTTTTATTTTTACGGTACAGACTCTTTAATTCCCCCCCCCCCCCATCCCACAAGCAGAAGATTTATTAAACAACGTATCTACTATATAAAAGAGGGCCAACATCTCTCCACCTGCTTGCCACGTCAGCGCTGGAGAGAGCGCCACATGGCCAACTTAAATTGTAACGCAATTCTGAGGTGTTTATGCTTCTTTAGTTTCGCTACCTCTTAAACTCTTACGGGTAAGACACTCCTCATTCCTTGGATATTGGATACTAGTGCGTCGAATCACATGACATGTTGCTTTGCATATCCTGACGGATGTATCATATATTGCTCTGTGTATGGTGGGTCTTCCTGATGGTAGACATACAACAGCAACGAAGCAAGGCCATGTATCTCTTGGACCGCATATTCAGTTGCTTCATGTACTCTATGTTAAGGGATTGCACTGCCATTTAGTTTCAGTTTCTCAGATGATACGTCAGCACAAGTGCTTTGCTCACTTTGGTGATGGTTTATGTGCTATTCAGGACCGTTCGCGGATGCTGATTGGAGCCGGTGAGGAAAAAAATGGACTTTACTATTTTCGAGAGGTGAATGATGCTGGAGTGATTATCTTGCACGTGAGTGTCTCTATTGATGTGTGACATCAACATCTTGGGCATCCATCTACTCAAGTTGTTACTTTTATTCTGGGAGTTAATAGTCATAGCAAAGTTTATGATTCGGTATGAGAAGTCTGTTTCCGCGCCAATCAAACAAGAGATTATTTTCCTACGAGTAATAATAAAACAACCGAGATTTTTTCAGCTTATTCATTGCGATGTTTAGGGTCCGTATCGCACTCCTGCATCATCTGGATATTGATATTTTCTCACCATAGTAGACGATTTCTCTCGTTGTATTTGGTTGTTCTTGATGATTGAGAAAAACAAGACTTCCACGCATATGAAACAATTTTTTGCAATGCCTAAACGACAATTTGACAAGGTCGTTTGAGTGGTTAGGAGTGATAACGGAACTGAATTTGTATGTATGAAAGATTACTTCCTTGAACAAGGAATTGTTCATGAAACTTCGTGTGTCGGTACTCCGCAACATAATGGGCGTGTTGAGCGAAAGCAACATCATATTTTGAATGTTGCTCGAACACTTAGATTCCAGGAAAATCTTCCTTTTGATTTTTGGGGAAAGTGTATACTTGCTCTGCATATCTTATCAGCCGTACAACCTTTGTTGTGCTTCATGGGAAAATACCGTATGAGATTCTCTATGGTAAACCTTCGAATTTCGAACAACTACGGGTCTTTGGGTGTCTTTGCTTCAAGCACAATCAACATCATGCTGGTGATAAGTTCCTAAGCCGATCTCGGTGATGTGTCTACTTAGGTTATCCTTATGCGAAGAAAGGCTGGCTTGTTTACGATTTAGAGGCTGTGAAGTTTTTAATTTCTCGTGACGTTGTCTTATGCGAGAATTCTTTTCCATTTGCAGATGTCTCATCTTCACCGGTAGCTGACACTTCAGTTGCGCTTCCCTTCTCTTTTCCGGTTCATGAGGATGAAGACATAGCTGGTACACATGTTCAAGGTAATGTTGATATGAATGTTGTTGAGAACTCTGCTGTTGGTGATGAGAACTCTGCTGTTGAGAACTCTGCTATTGAGCCTGCGGTTGCCCATGTTGTGTTTGAGGAGATGGAACATCTTGGTCGTGGATGCAGGAGGAATTTTCCCTCGTTTCTTCTTGAGGATTATGTCCTTGATGAGCCATATACGCGTGCCAATATTGCATATCCCATTACCAATTATGTTGATTGTAGTAGATTTTCTGCATCACATCATGCATTTCTTATGGATGTGAGTGCGAACTATTCCCCACATTGTTTCACGAGGCTGTTAAATATGAGCATTGGCGAGAAGCTATGCATAAGGAGTTTGTTGCATTACATGAGAATGATACATGGTGGGATCTCGAAGACTTGCTGCATGGAAGGCAAGCTCTTTATTGTAAGTGGGTCTTTACGATTAAATATCGATCTGATGACTCTATTGAGCGTTACAAAGCTCACCTTGTAGTTTGTGGGAATCGTCAGATTGAAAGATTAGACTATAAGGACACATTTTCTCCAATTGCAAAGATGGTCTCGGTCCAAATTTTCCATCGGATTACTGTAGCTCATAATTGGGAATTACATCAGATAGATGTACACAATGCTTTTTGGCATGGTGTTCTGACCGAAGAAATATTTATGAAACTTCCCACTAGTAAAATTTAGTAGAATTTTGGGTGTTAAAAGAGTTATTGATAGGATCCATTTCACTAAAAAAATGTTTAAAACTATAAACAAAAGTTTATTGGAGGTTAATAAAAAAATTATAGTAAAAAATGTTTTAATAGAAACATTATAGTAAAAAAAATATTTTGTTCTATGTCCAAATAAAATGAAACAAAGTTCTATTTATAGAGTATAAAAAATGATGATTTTTATTATAAACAAATAAAATGATTAATTTATTTATTATGAAATAATTGATTCCAAATAATTAGGATGAAAAAACAAATATAAAAAAAATCAAAAATCCAATGACAAACCCAACACGTGTCCCAATTTTTTCCTTATTCAAGAACCAATAATAGAAAATATCAGATGAAAAAAAAACAAATAAGAAAAAGAATCCTAATGTTGCCAGAAAAGTATAAATTAGTTGTTAACTTTCTTCAATTAAAATACGAAACCCACAAAAGGAAAGAACAACTTGTCAGAAAAAAACAAAAAAGAACAGAGCCACGAAAATGTCAATCTTCCTCGGTTTCCTCTTCCTCTTACCCCTTATCTTAATCCTCTTCAAAAATCTCCGACCCTCGAAATGGAATCTTCCTCCGGGGCCACCGAAGCTTCCAATCATCGGAAACTTACACCAACGCCGAGAACTACATCCCAGGAATCTCTCCCAAAAGTACGGACCAGTGGTGCTTCTCCACTTCGGATTCGTCCCCGTGGTCGTGATCTCATCGAAAGAAGTAGCAGAGGAAGTGCTCAAGATTCACGATCTTGAGTGTTGTAGCCGACCAGAGACAACTGGGATCCGAATGATCTCTTACAACTTTAAAGACATCGGATTCGCGCCTTACGGTGAGGAATGGAGGGCGATGCGCAAGCTCTCGGTGATCGAGCTATTCAACGCGAGAAAGATACAGTCTTTCAGGTGTATCAGAGAGGAAGAGAATGACTTGTTGGTCAAGAAACTGACAGAGTCTGCTTCGAGGCGATCTCCAGTGAGTCTGGAGAAAACCCTTTACACATTAGTCGGGAGTATTATGTGTAGGGTCGGGCTCGGGCAAACCTCCATGCGTGCGAGTTCATCGATGAAGATGGCATCGCGGATCTTGAGCACAAGTCTGAATTGCTCACGAGGACTTCTATGTTCTCTGATTTCTTTCCCGGAAGAATCGGTGAACTCATCGATTGGATCTCAGGTCAGAACAAGAGACTGGAGAATGCTTTTTCGGAACTCGACACTTTCTTTCAGAATATTCTCGATGATCATCTCAAGCCCGGATGGACAGTGCTAGAGAGCCCTGATACCATCGACGTGATGATCGATAAGATGAGGAAGCAAGGCAAAGATGGAGACTCTTTCAAGCTCACCACAGATCATCTCAAAGGCATGATCTTGGTAAATCTTCGGTATCCATCACTCGTAATTTTCGGAATTTGTGGATATTCTTATTGTTTTAAGACATGTATTGTAACACACGATCTGTGGTTTATTGTCAGGGTATATTCCTAGCAGGAGTTAGCACACACTCATCAGAAACCCAAGAGTGATGAAGAAAGTGCAAGACGAATTCGGACAAAACTTGGCGACAAGAAAGAGAGAATCACAGAAGAAGATCTAAACCAAGTTCACTACTTCAAGCTCATGGTCAAGGAGATATTTAGGTTACACCCAGCAGCTCCACTTTTGCTCCCAATAGAGACAATGTCTCACATCAAGATCCAAGGATACGATGTTCCCGCAAAAACCCAGATCTTGATCAACACTTACGCGATTGCACGCGATCCAAAACTCTGGGAAAACCCAGATGAGTTTAACCCTGACAGGTTTCTCGACAGTTTCATAGATTACAGGGGACTAAACTTTGAGCTTTTACCGTTTGGATCTGGTAGGAGAATCTGTCCAGGGATGGCGATGGGGATCGTCATTGTTGAGTTGGGACTGTTGAATTTGATTTACTTCTTCGACTGGGGATTACCGGAAAAGGAAGAAGCCGACGAGATCATAACCGGAAATGAAGTTCCTCTTGACCTCGTTCAAGTTCTTCTCAACTAAAAATCTGGTTTTTTTTTTTTTTTTTTTTTTTTTTTGCAACAACTTCTTAATTTTGGTTGTTGAATGTTTGTGCTACATAAAGCTTGATTTAAATTAGAGAGAAACTTTTGAAGTATTAATAATAGTATACCCTATGATTAATCTTCTATTATTATTATTCAATTAGTGACAGTAATTAACTTACCAAAATCTATTTTATAACCAAAGACTTCAAACAACCTCTTCTATATACTAGTAGCCTAGGTTCTACAGTGGTCGATATACAACTGCTTAGTTGCACCGGTTACAGAGCCAAAATTCAAATAGACTGACAGGACTCTGACAATTCTGTAAAAAAAAAATATCTGATTAGGTTTACAGAAAAAAATAGAGTAAGAAGTAAGTTTTTGTTTTTGTTGCATTATTTATGTGATATTTGTTTATCCACAATAAATCCCTAACAAAAATGGGTTAGTTCTACTTGTAATTTGTAAGGATGAATCAATTTTAAGGAAATGGTCAAGTTTAAAGTAGCCTAATTTGCCAAAACAAAAAAAACAAAAAAACAGGGCAACGATATTTCCCCAAAGGCACCACTTCAAGTATGATCGGACGTGATTCAAAGAGTTGAACCGACCCTGCAGATTTCATCCCTAGTCGGTTTACCAATTATAATGTAATATCAACGAAATAGTATAGTTACTTGTGGTCCACGGTGATGAGACTAAACAATAATGTAACATTGTTTCAAGAAATAATTTAGTGATTAAACAATATCCTCTATTTATTTAATTATATTATTGTAATTTTTTTATTACTTGAAACTTAAAGAATTTGTGATTTTTTATTGTTTTTTTTTTAATTTTGTTTCTTCACAAGAAATCAAAATGTATATCTTTTGAAATCATCATATGAACGTTTTACTACCAATAATAATTGTATTCACTTTTTGAGAAAAAAAAAATTGTTTGTATTTAAAGGACGTAAAGCCGCAATTCATAAACAACGTAATACAGTCATCGGTTTTTAGTATTAAAAGTGATCAGTGATACGATTTGATTATTTAAATCTTAAGTAAACATGATTGGTATTTGGTAGGAATATTGATTGCCAAGAAAAGGGTTGGTACTTGGTGAGAAGATATTGCAAAGATTTGTGTGTTTGTTCATTACTCGTGAATTATGAGTGAATATTCATGAATGCATTATGAGTTAATTAAAGAAAGTATAAACAAGTACATCGAATAGGTTAGAAGTAAGTTAAAGAAAGAAAGTATGTAAGAGATTCATTTGTTGTAGTTGTAGGTAAGTCTCTCCTTTTTATATCAAATGCTCACTTTAATCACGACAACTGAAGAAAAAATACCACCTTTTGTGGTGATGATGATCATGTAATAGATGATATCTCCTATCTTTTTTTATCTTTTTCTTTTTCTTTTTCCTTTCCAAAATTAGAATTATGGTTTACAAAATGAGTAGATCATCGTGATGGCTGCGAGAAGTTAAGTTTGAAGAAGGGGCATTGAACGTTGTAGATCCCGGCCATGAGAGTTAGAGTTCGTTATTCTTTTCCTTTTTTGTACTTACATATATTCAAACATTTTTGTCTTCAAATATCCACTGATGCAAGAAAAGTTTCAGGTTCAAATATACAATTTATTCTTAAGCATTATATCTATATTTATATTTATAATTTTATTATATATATTCTTAAACATTATATTATATTTCAAGAGAGACTAATTCAAGAGAGACTAATTCTATTATATTTATTCTTAAGCATTATATCTATATTTCTATTTATAATATAATTTTTTTAATATTTTTTTCTTCATATTTCAATTGTATTTATTCTATTATATTTTTATTAAAAATATTATTTTAAAATTAATAGAAAAATAAAATTATTTTTAAAATTTTGAAATTATTGTATTCATAATTTTTAAATAAAAATAAAATATTATATTGTATTTTATTCAAGATTTTTATATTATTTTAAATTATATAAAATTATTTTAATTTTTTTTGATATTTTAGAGATCAATACTCTACCAAAAACTTTATATGAAAACATAAAGGGGATGAGTATTTGCACATCATCTGTAGTTTTTTAATGCTTTCTAAAATATTTTATTAACAAAAATTAATTGGTTGATAAAAAACTTAATGTTTTCTTAAATGCTCTAACAATCAAAGTTAAAATGGTAAAGTTCACTAGGATTCTTCAAAATGGGGGATATACATGAGATTTCTAATAAGCGGCTCTTCGGGGTCTGTGAGAAAGAGATATTGTAAGGCTTATCATATGTCGACAACTACAGGTGAAGTTTTATCAACTACATGTAATGATTTCTATCAGTTTTAAAATCATCCTGTTAACTTTTTATCGCCGGTAAAAATGTTATGGTTCTGTATCAAATAAAACACCGAGTTTTGTTATCAAAGGTTTCAACAGAATGATCAAATCTTTTTTTTTTCAAAAAACAAAATAGTTGATTCGTGAAATTAAAAATATTAATTGGAAAAAAACACGTGTGTATACACCTTAAAATTCCATTCATTCTCTCTGGTTTCCCTTCAACGGTTTAATCGCAACGTTACAGTAAGTGAAAATGTTATGATCAATATCTAAATCCTCCATTTTTAATTACCTCGGTCGAATAATCCCACTTTCGCTATCAGGCGGAAGCGTTCAAGTTCTGGGTCTTTTGGGTGGTTGATGTATATTCCATTCTTACTCAGAATCTCCTACGAATAGGTGTGGAACTCACTTCAATCGATTTCTAACATTACCTTTTCTGATTTCAATTTTGAGACGTATCTCTTTTAGTTTTTTTCTAAATTTCATTTGTCGTTGAGTCATTTATTTTGGATAGGTATGCATGTTACTCCTCCTGTTAGATCTCCAGCTTTATGACGATCTCCAATTTTTTCTTTGCGCAAATTTGTTGAGAATTTATCTATCTATTTTGTGTTGCAGGGAATTTGATGATAACAGGAGTTTGTTGCATGAGATCGATACGAGACTTTCGGCTAAGGAGAGGATGAGCTCATTACCCTTATTCAAGCGTATGATATTTTTTCCTTGACTTGTGGTTTTATGAGAAATATAAAGAGTTTGTGGTCTTTCTCGTAGCTTGATGGAAACAGCGTGGGTTTGATATGATTATCAGATTATAAAATTCAATGTGTATAGCTTGTATAGAAGTAGACTGTACAAATATTTACTTTAATTGATTTATTTAGATGGTTAAGATGAGATGCAAATCACGGTTATCTTTTTGATTTTGGGCTCACCTTTAGTTTAAGTCTAATCTAAATACAATTTCTTTAACAAAACAAATCTAAATACAATACAATACTCCCTCGTTTCTAATTGTTGAATGTTTTATAAATTTTTTTTTCTTTCAAAAAGATAGATTTTTAAGTTTTTAATGCATTTTTTATTAGTTAATGATGATGAATTGTAAACTTCAAGAAAAATAATTAAGTTTATTGAATTATTATTGGTTCAGAATTATAGAAAATTGTTAATCACAAAAAATGATGCATTTATAATCAAATTTTAATGTGTTTTCTTAATATGTGTGAAAAGTTTAAAAAATCTATTATTAAAAAACAGAGGGAGTAATAATTAATCCATCACTTTCATGGGTCTTAATTAATTATTCTCTAATTTTATTTCTATTTTGGCAAAACATTAAAAAAAACAAAAATTAAAGCTTGACAAAACTCTTCGTTCGTTTCTACTCTTTGTCGACCAGAAAAAACGAAAAAAACGTAAAGCAATAATTTTGGGTTTAATTTCAGATTATGTTTCTTTGTATTTTTTTATATTTATTTTACTCTGATATGATTTGAATTTATAAAAATAGGGTTTATATTTATAATCTGTAAATTTGAATATATTTCATTTGTTGTTTTGTAATTTAAAATAAACTAATTTATTTTAATTCACTAGATAACTAATGGATCATTTTTGAAAAGAAAATCTCCATCATCAGATGATATTGATCTAGATGACTTGTTGTATGATTCGGTGAGAAAAAAAGAACATTGGAATATCATTTCAAGATATAACAAATAAAACCGTAATAAAAAAAGTTTTAAACTATAAGTGAACTTAGAGTATATTCGTAAACTTTTTTTTTGGTAATTTATAAATTATGTATTCTTAATATATTTTTCTGTCTCCGGTAAAAAAAAGTTACGGCTTCGCCACTAGTTGGATAGCTTTTTGTTGTCCCACATTCTGCTGTAGATACAGGCCATAACATGAATACTTGTCCTGCATATTCTCTTACTTATATATCAACCAATCTCCATTCTTCTTATGATCGTATGATTGTGCTAATTTTTCCTATAAACTTTTTTTCATTGTATTTTTTGAGAATTTCTTAATTAAAAAAAAAGTGTATGCAAAAAAAAAAGGTTATAATTTAGATCATAGCCAAATTAAACAACGTGTAAGAGATTATTATCTTAAAGGACTACCTAAAAACACAAAATTGAACACAATAAACAACAAACCATTCAACATAAAGTTTAAAAAAAATCCAAAACAACGATATGCGTGCAGCGCGAATACTCATCTAATAGTAATATAATTGTTGATTATGTCATATATAATGGTAATTAAATCACGGATCATCAATTGGTCAATGATGTGAAGCGCAGCAGAGTCAATGATGATAAAATTATAAGTACACGACCATTAATAGACAAAGGTCCCTACATATTTTTGGATAAAATGCCGACAGTTATTTATTTATTTATTTGTTAATCAAATGTTGATAAAGAAATAAACTTTACTTTACTCTTTGCCCTCTAGTATAAGATTCTTCTATTCGGCTGCGCCTCATTTTGACCTTTAAGTATACATTACTATTTTCTTAATATTCCGATGATATAATCGAATTTTTAAAGGAACTTCCATGAAGGAGTTTTAATTTAATGAAAGCCATAAGACTCTTTATGGGAGATTTTATTTAATAATATAAAACATTTTTGTAAAAATTAACTATAACTTTTTTTTTAATAATTAAACAATACTCTTATAAAATTTGAAAATTTACAATAAAATACATTTTGAAATAGATTAGATAACCATCGACTACTGCTAGTCTAAATTGTATCCCAAACTAACACCGATTATATTGCTTCAAGTAGCTGCAAAGTATCAAAATACAATACGCTATATGTTTTATAATATAAGATGTTATAGAGTTTAAAAAAATATATATATATATAAGATGTTTTCACATCCCTATGCAAAAATTATTTATTAAAAATGTTCAAAAACGAAAGATTTAAAAGTGATTTATTCTGGTTTTCAAACATTGAAAACATAAAGTGTGTTAATTAAATAATGTTTTTAATTAAAACATCTTATATTATGAAATAGAGAGAGTAGAATCTAAATCTGATTTCTAGTCCAATCTGAAAAAAAACATTGTAGAGAAATCGATAACAGTGTAGTACCTCTAGTCGAGGTAATGTACAACCTTCTCCATCAGTTGCCTATTTAATAAGAAGATTTGATGCACTTGTCAAAATAACCAGTGTTTCTTTTTTTTTGAAGAGAATGTTAAATTTTGTTAAATTTTATTCATACAAAAAAAAAACATTGTTTACAACAAGTGCATCGTTTTTTAGATAAACTTAAACAAATTTATGAACTCTATTTTACAACTTTAAATGCGAGTAGATAGCCATGAATCTATCGCAGATTCGTAGCTTTAGTCGATACTTTTAAGTGAAGCGATTTTGTTTTTGATTGTGATATCCGTAAGTCTGATGAGGTGACGTGTAGCTTTCGATATTTCATCGTGCTTTTCCTTCCAAATATGTGAGATTGTTGTTTGAAAGACGTACCTTAATAAGAATTGGTCTATATAACTCCCTGATGTTTCGGAAATGAACTGGATAATCGAACCCTAATTTGAGCTGAAGTTATTTCGAAGAAGATCCTCTGCGAGGTTCAATTTCGTTTGAGTAAATGCATGGGAAAAAGAGATGACTTCGAATTTCGATACCATTCTTGCACAAGACACATATCCATGAGATTCCAGGATTCCAAGTTCTCATTCTACCAAATGTTGTCAATATGTTGTGGATAGCGATCCACGCAATGAATTTCGGAGTTCTATGCTTGAACCATATCCCCTTATACCAGTGTTTCAGGCATGTCATGATTGCACATGAATTCTATCATCACTTTAATTATTCATTGGTTGATTTTCCACAAGTTTCTTACACTTTTTATCATCTTTGGCGAGCTACGATACTATAACATAAAAGTAATCCCTTCAATATATAAGCTTGAAACAAGCCAATGAATGGCCAAGTCACAATCATTTTACACAATTTTTTATTCTTTCTTTGCTATACGTGACATGTTAAAATTAGTGTTGCATAACAAAATTCAGCTTAACTTTTTATACTATATTATTCATAAGAAATTAATTGAATCGAATGAACCAATCATTATATAACTTGTATATAAGCCATAAATTAACCGTTTACAACTTTCAACAACTAAGAATCTAGTTTCTATTTATAAATTGCATTTAGAGTTTATGCACCGTTAAAACAGAAATTAACCGTTTACAACTTTCAACAACTAAGAATCTAGTTTCTATTTATAAATATTAATAATACAATAGCATTTAGAGTTTATGCACCGTTAAAACAGAAATTAACCGTTAAAACCTAAATTAGAGCTCAACTAATAACCTTAATATATATATATATAATTAACGCAGTACTGAACTATAAACATAAAAATCCCTTATATGATTAAGTGGTTGCCGCGTCCTGTGTCCACTTCCAATTTTGAAGTACGAAAGAAGAAGGCTATGACCTATGAAAACATGGAAATAACACGATTAACAAATAATGACGATTTATTGAAAGTGACAGAGCTAGTGACGTTTCATAAACTCACTTACTTTGGTGGATTACTTTATGAGAGAGCTAGTAATGTATCAGTATCTTTTACTAATTGTCTTTATTTGCGGGCATGATCATCCAACGACGAATCACATAAAATTTATGTTATTTATGAGCAAGATCGTAGAATCCATTGAACTTCTTAAGAATCTAAATTATATTTTATTTTAGGGACAACATCAATAAACTACACAAATTTTTCCGAAGCGTACTTGTCCCACCCAAATTTGTGTCCTCTTGATTTTACTATACCAACTTACAAAAAAACATTTGAAAATAACCCAAACTTCCCGAATCGTACTCGTTCAACCCAAACTTACAAATATACATTTCTAAACTATACACAAACCTTGGAAAGTTATCTGATTTTCTAATATCTATTAAATCCAGGCAGTTTCGTTTAAAAACCCTTAACAACAAGTAATAAACCGGAAAATAAAATTAGTGTAAAAAAAAATACAAACTAAAGTGAAACTAATAATAATGAACCAGAGCTAAAAGTAAACTGAGTAAATGGTTCAGTCTAGGTTTCTTCGAGTTGCTTATGCTTCCTCTGCGAACCAGCTTGCAGATGCCTTTACTAAGCCATTGTCTTGCACGACTTGAAGCTCTTAATTAATGATAATATTGGTCTCTACTGGTCCCTTATTTTATGAGATCGTATAGATGATATATATATATATATATATATATATCTATATTTTTATGTTAATATTTATTGTGTATATTGTGATATTCTTTGTATAATATCTGCCTTTTAATTAACCAGAATCATGTCTAGGCATATAGAGGCCTAAAACCAATTACAAATAAGTAAACTAATTTTGACAAGGTGGTAAAAAAAAAAAATAAACAGAAAAAATGATGATGAACAAAGATAAAAGAAACAAGTGAATAGAACCAAAATATTGAACCCCCTCCACCTATATCTTCCAATTAAACTTTTTTAATTTAACCTAATTAAACAAGATAACTTCAACATATATATATTTTTTTTAACTTCAACAATTTTTGGTGCAAGGCAAATGTGTTTCGGTCAACAAGGTAGACACGCCTCTGCGATTATAAAGTCTCTAGTCTCTATTGAAATCAAGCAATACAATCTATTCTTTACAACAATCTACAAGATCAATTATATGTTTTCCCTACTCTACGAACTTGAACCATATATAAACTATAAATAGTCTGTTACACTTATACTATAGCTTCTCCCTTAAAACTGAACACATATTGCATCATTCTATAATATAGAAGATTAAGAAAATAATTACATGCATCGAAAGGTTTTACTTTTATAAAAATAATTGGTATAGGGGCCTTTCATAGCAAAGAACGGCCTTTCAATAGTTCGTAGGGAAAAGGGAAATGACATCTTGGGGATCGACTTATAAGCAATACATGACAAGCCAAACTAGATCTGACTAGATTCCGACTTAGTGCATATATGACCAAAGCAACTCAAAATTAGAAAGAAAACTTTAATTACTCACATTAATGTTGATAACCACTGCCTCTAATATAGTTTTCTTAAGTTCTTTAATATACACATTTAGATTAGTTATACAGGTCAACATTCATTAAGCAATGGCTTAACTATATAAACCTATAGTTGGAAGCATCTAAGATATCACATTTGATTTGAAATTCCAAAGAGTAGCTCTAAGAGGGATTGGCTAATTAAGCAGGATTAATCACAATAAATTGAATATGGCAAGTTTCAAGTTATGGGTTTGCCTCATCTTGCTTCTACTCGAGTTCTCGGTGCATCAATGCCGACCCCTTGTTGCGGAAGAGAGGTCTTCAGATTCGGGGAACATAAGAAAGATTATGAGAGAACTTCTCAAGAGATCAGAAGAGTTGAGGGTGAGATCTAAAGGCGACGAGACGGTCCTAGGCAATACCCTTGATTCAAAGCGACTCAGCCCCGGTGGACCGGACCCTAAACACCACTAAAAAATGTGTAATCTTGTATCCTTCGGTGAGGTTTTCAAACTTGTAACGTCGATAGAGGCTTTGCAAAAGGGTTCTTTGGTGTAACTCTAAGGTTACCATTTTATTAACATTGAGATCAAATTAATCTTGAAATACGAAGCGTCGGATTTTGTTTGTGCTAATTAAAAGGTCCAAAACTATGAGGAATGGTACTTTTCCTTCTTCTTTTTTCCTTGATTGAGTACGAATGGTTGATTAAATGACCACCACAAGTCCAGGGGTTATATCATTTCAGAATCTAATTTCGTTGAATTTATTCAAAATTCAAATATATAGTATCAAATTAATAAGTATTGATTTCTACTGAACGCATTTGAAAGATTATCAAATGCTACACTTCTATAATCCATTTTCTGCTGTTCTAATCAGGACATTCCGAAGACATTTTCGAAACGAGGCTTTGATCATCAAAGAAAGTAAAGTAAAAAAGACCATATAATAAATAATTCTTAGTGAGGAGTACGTACTCTATATATATATATATATAGTGGAATAAAAAAATCAGCCTATTCAAATAATCCCACTACTATCTTTGCATAAATCTATATGCCACGAAAAAAATCGTAATCAGTCGAAAGTGGATGCTAACACATGATTATATTAGAAAGTACACATGCACGCATGCATTAGACAACGATATGTCTCTCTCTCTCTATATATATATATATATTTATATTCTATAGCAAAGAAATTTATCATACCAATTTGGCGCAATGTATAACTCATTCGTGACTTGACTAAGGGAATTTTCGAAACTTAGCTTCTCTGGCTCGTTGAACTGTCGCATGATTACCGAAAAAGAGAGATTAAAAACTCAATTCAAACTGATTCAACAAATTAAATCCTTAATAAATTGAACTAGGATTCAATCCGCGCTAGGTATATAGTGCGGGATAACTTTTTCTTAAAAATTGTTTTAAAATTTAAGAAAAAATAAACTTATCTGAATTTTTATAATATATCTAACTAATGATTATATATAGAACTGTCAATCCGGATTAACATATCTATTTAATCCGTTTTGCAATGAACTAATATATTATTCGGGTTAACCCGTAAAAACTATAATCTTGAAAACATAACTCTAATATGCACCGCTTAATGAATATGGTTTTTGTGGTCAGCCCACAAATACTTAATCCGTTTTAGAAAATCAATTTTCTCGTGTCTAACTCTTTATAAAATTAGTAAAATATTTTTTCAAACTTTTGTTTTGATATATATTCAAATAAAATATAATAATCATAGTGAAAAATATTGCAAGATCTCGAATATATTTTCTTTGAATATGTATGGATTAATTATTATTTAATAATATCATAATAATTAAGAAACTAAACAGTAAATAACCTCTTTAATGGGAAATAAATACTTTTCATATTCTCATCAATAATTTTAAAAGACAATTATATCATTTCTTATTTCAATTATCGTTTCTTATTTATAATAGCATTTCATGTAATAACTTACAAAATAAAGTTTATTTTCAAAAATGTATTCTTAAATAATATTATAGAGATACATTATAGAAGGATCTAGAAGATCCACAATATTATTAGTAAATATTGTATAGTTATTATTTAGATATTATAGAAGATTTGTATCTATCTAGTTTAGGAAAGATCTTTTAGTATAAATATGAATGTAGTCCTAATAGTTATTCTTATGAGAGTGAATATAATTTATTTCAATTCTTAAACTCTCATCACATTACCATGGTATCATAGCCACAATGATCTAACGATCGGCTCCGTTCCTTGTTCTTATTTTCTTCTAAGCCAAAGTGTTTCTATCATGGACCTCTGAATCCGAGCCACAGTTATCTAACGATCGGCTCCATTTTTGTTTTCTGTTTTTTTTTCCGCTTCTCAATTCAAGCTCATCACGAGCTTCTGAATCTTAAGCCATCAAGCTTCGAATAATTCAAATATCGTAGACCTCTGAATCTAAGCCTAGTGCTTCCACAATTCAAGCCTAATTAAGTGCCTCTGAATCTATCTTAGTGTCACACACAATTTGACATCTTTATCTTTTTACTTCTTCATCGATATCCTCCTTTTCTACTTTTTCTTCTTTGTGTTTTTAATTGTTCTTTTATATGATTTTGAACAAAAACAAAAAAATTATTCTTCTTAACGTCAATGTCACCATGTGAGATCCTTGATCTTAAGTGCATCTCCGCTTCTTTTCCTCTCCGCAGCTTCATCGTCATCCTTTACCATCATCACCACCACGGTCCAAGCTTCACGCTTTTCCCACGCTTCTCAACTTCTGCCGTGTGTCTATTTTACACTTCCATCGCACAGTCTACTCACCGCTGATCACCTTCTACATTCATATTCTATTGTCAATCTCAAGCCGCTCATTCCACCATATCTCCATTACCCCCTTGAGCTTGAGGGGGGCGTATAGAAAGATCTAGAAGATCCACAATATTATTAGTAAATACTGTATAGTTATTATTTAGATATTATAGAAGATTTGTATCTATCTAGTTTAGGAAAGATCTTTAGTATAAATATGAATGTAGTCCTAATAATTATTCTTATGAAAGTTAATACAATTCTTCCAATCTATCTCTCATCACATTATCATACATATACATGAAATGTTTAGTGTATGTCTTGTAGATTTGTGTGTGTGTTAAAGGTGTATGTCTTGTGGACATATATATAAGATTCCAACGAGAGTCGTGTCTTTGCTCAAACGATACAAGTTCGGGATTTCTGTGATAATAATAAAGATATAGCCCAAATCATGAAATATTCTTAAGTATAATGGTTATCTCTATTTTACTGTTTAGGTACATAAATTGATAATGGTCTAATTAGTAGTTAATGGACTTTTATTAGAATTCAGAAGTTCAGAACCACATCAATAATCAAAATTTAATGCTGTAAGAAAAAAACAATAATCAAAATTTAATTTCTTTCTTATGTTTTTATCATATTTAGAGACTCCTTTTTTCTCTCTCTCTTAGCTAGGTTAAAATTAAATATATGCTATTTGTGATATTTTATTTTGAAGATCGTTTTTTTTTTTTGGCTCGGAACTTAAAAAAAATATAGATACAACTATAATCTCAAATCTAAGAGAGATCTAATGTATCTAAACATCCATAGATGAGACGCCACAAGCCCGTAGATCCGTTTAACAAGAACAATCACAATATTATCTATATGTAGAGTTGTACTTGGAAATGAATTTGTCAATATGACTGACTAAGGCAAGGCATTCATGTATTTGATTCGGTTTGGTTCCGTTTTTAGGGTTTTTGGTAGTTCGAATATAGGGGCTTAGGAACCATATTGAAATCAAAGAAAAATCGGTTCAGTTTCGGTTCGGTTCAATTCGGAACCACCTTGAAACCAAAATATTTTTGGGTTCGGATTTTTTTACCCGAATTACGCGAACTATCCGAAATACCCTAAAATATATACCCAAGCTATCTGAATTACTCGAACTATCCGATATTTTTATCCGAACTATCCAAAATATCCGAAAACATTAAAATCTTAGGTTTTTATTGTAATTTTGAGTACTTCAGTTATTTCAAATCTAAATATATCGAATATTTTTTGTATATAATTGTATTTCGGATATTTTGGGTATCCATTCGGATATCGATTCGGGTATTCGAAATATTTTAAAAGATGAACCATTCGGATATTTATGACTATCTGGTTTGATTCAGTTCTTCTTTATTTGGTTTGGTTCTTTTGGTTCTGGGTAATTTTCCAATGCCTATGACTGCCATTCTTTTTTAAACAGCTAAATTAATTGTACTTGGATTGTTATATAAACACCTTTAAAAAAAAAAGAAAAAATAGTGTTTGTTTCCGTAAAAAAATATGATTAACTATTGTTCAATTTTTTTAATCTCACTGCCAAAACTAAAAGCAAAGGAGATTTTTTTTTTTTTTTTTTGACAACAAGGTATTTTTTTTTTCCTTTTTCGTAATAGGTCATCTCCTAACCGACAGAATAACACAGTAGGTTAAAAGAGAAAAGCACACAACCTTTCTGCTTAGTAATCCTTACCAACACGAATGGCATTTCATTTTCGTGTTTGATTAATTTTATATCTCCTATTTGGGTTTCGTATTTGGTAAATCAATTTCTAGGTAGCTAAGTTAGTGTGATCTAGTGGTTAGAGAATTCGCCATGTGGGTCAGAGAACGAGTCTCAAATATTATCCTAGATTCCATTTGAAAAGAATACCCAACCTTTACAAGTTTCGAAGATTAATCTGATCATGTTCCGCCTATATATATCTACTCTAGTTATAAAAAAAAACTATCACCGGTCTGCTATTAAACCTAATATAATAGATATAGTAATTAGCGTTTTTAGTTATAGGGTAATGGTATTGTAAAACTTAACTTAATAAAGGAATGTATAACTTTTCTTGTCTTATCAGAAAACTGCAATTTGACTTTAACAGAGATTCAAAAGAGCAGTATAATATGAGTAAATGGTACAAACTATTGAAGTATTATGTTCAGGCATGAGTTGTTTAGAAGTGCATGAACTACATGGTAAGATGTGTGTGTCCGCTGATGAAGTTATAGACTTGTTAGATATATGCTATTCGAATTAAACTTGAAAGAGTAATTTTTTTGTTTTCTAAAGGTAATATATTAAATGCAAAAGGAAGCAGTTAGTTGCCCAAAAAAAACGCAATTTATAGAGGTTTTTTTGTGAATTTGCCAGAACAGAAATTAAAAGAAAATTGAAAATTTTAGAGAAAAAACGAATTGAGACAAATACCCGTCTAAGATTTCATTTATTAATCGTGTGAATGATTTGAAACCTTTCCTTTAGATATTAACGAGATAGAAACATCATCTTCAATACTTATGAAAAGTTAAAAATAATCTATACAAACCTTGCAAGAATACAAAAGTTTGAACACTTTGCTTTAGATACGTTTGGACTAAAATATCTTGCGCAACACCTCTAAAGGTTTTGAAGTATATATTAGACATATCTTACAATTTTACAAAAGCTTGTAGTTATCACAAAAACTTTCAACACTTTTAGATTCTCAGGTGTTAGGAAGACCATTTGCATCAGTTTTTTAACTAGCAAACCTTTCATCTTTTAATTACGTACGAATATTAATCTAAACGTTTATAATTCTTACTAGCGTAGCACAAAGAAGAAACTTATATCGTATAGATACCAACTGAAAGATGAAAAGTATGTAAGAGTACTGCAGGGCCGTTGCTAACAGGAATTGGTGATTCAGCCTGCGTAAAACAAGGTACTACTTCATCTGGATGGATTCTGCCTTCTTCTCGAACTAGGAATCGTGCATTAGCGGCTCTAAGATCAGTTCTCTTAGCTTCTCATGTGCCGAATATTGCTAGTGGAGTAGACACTATTGGTTGGTTCATTGGTGGTAAAATCACAACAAATTTCTCAACAAATCAGACCTGGGAGGAGCTTAGACCAAGCAGAAATCGTGAAAATTGGACAAAGGCAGTTTGGTTCAAAGGTTGCATCCCAAAGCATGCTTTCACCCTTTGGGTTTCTCACTTGGACCGCCTCCCGGTAAGAGAAAGACTCCTCTCTTGGGGATTAAATGTACTCGCTGTTTGTTGCATTTGTGGAAAGGAAACAGAATCTCGAGACCACCTGATAATTCGATGTGAGTACAGCTCTTTCATCTGGAAAAAGGTACTTACACGTCTAGGACATCCCCAACTTTCTTTTGCGAATTGGTGTGATATGATAGAGTGGATATCCTCCTCACAAGGTCAGATTAGTCTCACTCTAAAAAGACTTACAATCCAGAATGTGATTTTTCATCTTTGGAAAGAAAGAAATAACCGTTTACACAACACGGTCTCTACTTGCCAATCAAGCCTCTTCAAGCAAATTGATCGCTGTATCCGTGACAGCATCCTCGCTAGAATTCACATGAAACAGTTCAAGAACTTGTTATCACAATGGTTTACTTATGATTAGCATCCTCTTGTTTGGTTAGTTTCCACAAGTTGTTATCATTTAGGTTTTTTTATTCTTTTTTGGGCCATTAATATCTTTAGTTGCTCCGCCGAAAGATTGTAACGAAACCATTCCAGTTTTTGGTAAGTAAAATTTACATTTTATCAAAACAAAAAAAAACTTAAGTGAATCTATTATCTACATATAGATAAAATTAAAAGAATAAGAAGATAAGATATAATGCATAGTGACCAATTAAGGTACATCCAAATTAGATAAATAATATATGCAACTCCACCAATTGTTCAGCTATATTGACATGGCCACTACCGTGAGTAAAGGGCTTCAACGAAAATCCCACGGTTAAAGGAGCTATTTAATTAAAATTGATCATTGGAGCTACATATATTGCTATTTAATTAAATTGATCAGTGGAGCTACATATATTATGCATATAATCCGTAGGTATCTTGACGAATAGTGGCCACTATGCATTATGATGTATCTTATTTACCTAATTTTTATCTATATATAGACTCACTTAAGCTTCCTTTTTAGTCATATCTTCCACAGTCGAGCTAGGTCTTAATTTCACTTGATCCAAAATCACTGATCAATATGGCTTGTAAGGCGTTACGTATACTGTTAATTTTTGTACTCACATTTCTGTTGGTGATTGGAATAGAAGGGAGGAAAGTTCGGGTTTCGAAAAGTAAAGATGGTGAAAGCGACGATCTTTTGCAACGGTTAGGATACAATGTTTCTGAACTAAAGCGTCTTGGAGAGATTTCAGCGCGAAAGGAAATAGATAGGTTTTCTCCAGGAGGCCCAGACCCTCAACATCACTCTTATCCTTTGTCTTCAAAGCCTTAATTTGATGAGTTTGTGTTGCACCTTTGTCATTATTTCATGTCAAGTATTGTATATGATTCCAAAGTGTGATGTTTAATATCGTATAAGTTGTAAGATTGAGGATCTCCTGAGGTGTTATTGTAATTAAGTTTAATGAATTGAACCAATATTTTTCTCTAGTCATGCGAACGACCAACTCCAATATAGATATGCATGCATGCTATTGTATATTTTTAAGTTCTTATAGCCAGCTCTTATATCCTTATCATTCTATTACTAAAATAATAGTTATATGAAATAGAAAAGTTGATAATTTTTTTTTATGATGTAGAAGATTATATTAAAACATTGAACATCAATATATATATATATATATATAAATTAACCAATATTAAAACACTAAACATCAATATAACACTATTTTATTATTTATTTATATACTGAAAGAAACTTTTTTTTTGGTTGAAATTTAAAATTTATTGCTCAACAAAAAAATATTTACATGTGGGGTAAAGAATAAAAAATCAGACTATCTAAGCCAAGTTTGTATTGTAGTAGCAATGCTTAAAATCCAGAGGAGAATCAAGTTACGTTGGTCGGACTTCAAACCAGCGGCGAAGAAGTTCTTCCAGCGGGTGTGAGCCTTGATAGCGTAGTGGTTTCGTGTGTTTTTACCCGCACCAATTAACCTAATGCGCACACTACCGCAATCATAACGGTATGTCATTTTAGCACTTTAGGATCGATCCCACAGAGAATAAAGATTACACACCAAAAATACGAGAAACAAACTAAGCTAGAGCAAAAACGTTTTTATGTTTTATACAAAAAGAAAGAAGAAAGATATCAAAATGCAAGAAAGAAAAATAAACGAAAGAAAATAAAACGCAAAGAGAAAACGTTGGATCATGGCTTAAACTATCGAAGAGATGATTAACAATTAAGCAATGAATATTTTGGAAGCATTAAACGCTATCTTAGAACATGGAACACAATCTTAAGACTAACCCACTCCCGTGGTATCAATCTCTTCATCGATTACCCGATTAAGCTAAACTCCCGTTTGCAATCAAAAATAATCGATGAGCATTAATCACAAGTCCAATTGTTCACTAAACACCCTAGACATCAATTGCCAATCGGCTAGGATATGCAAAGCTCACAAAAGATTCGGTTCAAGCAATTCATCTAACTCCTTCCGGGTGTGAAATGCCTAAGTTCAAGACTCGAATGAACAAACCTAATCTAGCACTAACACCGCTTACTCGAATCTCTTCCCTAAAGCATGGGACGAGACCAAAAATCCTAGGGTGTAGCTTTAGTTCGGTTTGTCACGCCAAACTAGAACTACCTAATCTAGGTGTAGTACTAAACTTTGGTTTATCTTATCAAATCTAGCAATAAGAACCAACCTAAGAACCTAAGTGAAAGAATTAACAAAGATCATCCTAAATCACCATCATCTAACCATCAAGACAAATTACTAGTGATGCATAAACATTCAATGAACATTCAATCTTTGGCAAGGAACAGACACTAGTAGCTTAACTCACTCCCGTGATGCTAAACCTTTTGTTGGTAATTTGAATTAGCTAATCTCCCGATTGCAACCAAATTAACAACAAGCATAAAACGTAAGTCCTTTTTAGCCAACAATTCACCCTTAATCGCGATGGCCATCGGTTAAGAACGAAAAGCACGTTTAGAAATCTTCTAGACAATCTACCAAACCTCTTCCGAGTGTAAATCAACCATGATCTAGAAATTGAGTAGCTAATTCAACTCTAGCATTAAGATCACTTCTAAATATGTGAACAAATGATTATCTAAACCTAAACATCAACAAGCAATCATCAAACCATCCAAATCAAGCCTAATCATGATCCAACAAAAAATCTACTATTCTCAAGACCAAGAACATGAAGAACACAGAAAAGTCAACTCACAAAAACAACAAGAATCACAAATCTAAACCGATTAAAAGATAGAAGAAGAATAAAATAAAGATAATATGAAACAAGATTGAAGAAATCTTCAAAAGTGTGGATTATACATGAAAAACAACCCAAGAAACTCTAGAGAGAGTTCTTGGGTCGTCACACACAAATAATAGAAGAAGACTTATGTTTTTATTGGACAAAAATGACTTAAATACAAAAATGGGTCACTAAAGTGCCGGCATCGGTTATGGGGATCGGTTTGTAACCGATCAAGATTGACATTCGCGATCGGTTTTACCTTGGCGATCGGTTTTGACGATTTCGGCTTGACATCTCTTCACTAGATCGGCCATAACTCTTGAACCACAGCCCGGAATGACACGAATCCAACTCTCACGAGAAGCTAACTCAATTTTCTATCTGGTGTCCAAATTTGAGATTAAACCGGGTACGGGAAGGCTTCCATACGACACAATATTTCAGCTGCTTCGGATTGCCACTGCATTTTCCGGTAAAGACATGTCTTCACTAAATCAAATGCATCTCGCGAACCGCTGATGGGAATGACATAAACCACTTCCATTAGAAAGCTAACTCAATTTAGCATAACTTTCATTATGCTAACTTTCATTTAGCATAACAGACATGTTCTTCCGGTTGGATCTTTCAGGCACATCGTCTTGATCAGGAAATGTTGATCGGTTGTCGGGATCGGTTATCAACCGATCGGACGTGTATTTTGCTCCTTTTGGTCCTTTTTCGATCTTCCTTCGAATTCCAAGTGTCTCCTTTGATCCAAGCTGCTCCAAGCACTCCTAAACACCTGAAAAATGCTCCATCAAGCCAAAAACGACACAAAACTCTTTAGGACTTCTAAAATGCAAGTTAAAACTAAATGAGACTCAAATGCATGAAAAGATCCCAAAACTATACAAAGTGGGATTAAAACCTATGAAAACAAAGTCTTAAAAAGGTGTAAAATATGGTGTTATCACGTAGCGAAAAAAACATTTTCATAACATATTAACAGCCATCTACTACTTATGATCACTTGTTTCTGCAGTGCAACTACATCACTCAAATCTGGACAACCCTGCTCATGCGCCTTGGCCAGCCTCTTCGCTCGTTTGTGGACTGGTCTGTTCTGATGGCGTGGCTGCCAGTTCCAATTCCGAAACCTGCAGAAAAACTGCGCCACCTCTCAGCTCAAGCAGCCATCTACTACTTGTGGAAGGAACGCAATTTTCGCCTACACAATGGTACTGCCCTCACTCCCCAAGTGTTCTCCAAGCAACTGGATAGGTGCATCAAAGACATCATTCTTGCTCGCATTCACCGCAAGCACTTCAAGAATCTCCTGTCACTCTGGTTCTCTTTTGAGTAATAATTTTAGTGATTTCGATGTTCTTCACCTTGTTTCGACTAAGCTTTTTATCTTTTTTGGGCCTCTTGAAACTTTATAGTTTCGCCTAGCTGTTGTAACCGAATAAAAAATGTTATTTTGGTAATATATATTTACATTTCATCCAAAAAAACATATTAACATCTTTAACTGATATCTTAAAAATACATGAAATTTGGAAATTTTACAACAGTATATTTTCTTTCAAGAATATACATAAAATTCTATTTTTTCGAGATTTACACTTACAACTTAAAGAATGGTCCACTATGGCTATTAATTTTAATTATATTCAATAAATAAATATTTAATTTTACAATAATATTCAAGTGTGATTTTGATTTGTAGTACAAAAGTAAAAAAAAAAATTAAAACCATTAAAAATAGAATACGTTAGACAATATGAGTTTTGTTTTTGTCAAAGGGGACAATATGAGTTAAAAATAGAAACCATTAAATTAAAACCATTAAAAAAAAGATTCTTTCAAAAAAAAAATATGAGTTTTTTTTCTTGTCAAAGGGACAATATGAGTTTCAAAGTCGAACATATGAATATTTAGGTTCCGACGACTCAAATCCGTCGGAAAATTTTCGATGCACACATCTATCATCTGATACGGCAATCCAAAACCAACAACAAGTTTCTGAACCTCGTAGTATGAAGCCGATGATATATTATCTACATATAAAATATCTTTCACAAAATCAGCTATCGCATCCACACAATCCTCAGCCAAGTTGAAATCCGTCTTTATATTTATCAACATACTTGCAGTTGATAAAGACGATATTCTCTCTCTACATCCTCCATATAATGGTTGGTAAGCTGCATCTAGCATATCGAAAAACTTATGGGCTTCTAAATTAGGTTCATCTATTCTATTACCATCCTCAACATACAATGCTATGTTTTCACGAAATGCATCATTCACCATCTGAATAATATATACGTTTGCATCTACTTCCGGTGTTGGTTTCTCTATCCTCCTGAAGTACTGCTCCTACCATATATTGCACCATTGAATCAGTTTCTCTGTGCGTATACCAAATCTTGTACCCCGACATAAACTCATTCCTATACAGGTGATTCCATACTTACCTAATAGAGACTAATCTATGATTCCGACATTTAGTACAAGGACAATACATTTTATCGTAATCCAATGTCATGTTATTGTTTGTTGCAAATGTCATCAATTCCTCAACACCTTGTGCATACTAATCCGTCAGTTGACTTGTCGCTGGATCATGCCAAAGTTTGTCCATCCACGATCGAAAATAATCATAAGGGTTTGGGTTTGAAGAAGACATTTTGTAAGTTTTTTTTGGTTTTGTAGAAGTTGTGAATGAGGGTGGAGGGATATTTATAATGGATTTTCTGTGCGATTCCCGATGGATTTCCAATGGATTCCCGACGGATTTTAAATTTTCAAACGGCTAATTCAACGGGTATATTAACGGACCTAATATCGTCGGAAAATTCGGACGGACCATTTTTCCGACGATCTAATATCCGTCAGAAATTCTCGACAGATTTCTGATGATCTAATATCCGTCTGAAATTCTCGACAGATTTCCGATGACTTTCATTTCCTCGGGGTTTCATCTGAAAACCGTCGGGAATTCCCAACGGATATAAAATTGTCAAAAATTCCGTTTGGAATCGCAGTGTTTTTTTGTAGTGAAACAACATAATAATTATATATAAGACCGATTTTCCACTTTGGATTATATTATTTGTTTTTTCGCAAATTTCTTTTTTAACGTCGTAGCAAACATGTGTTGTTTAGATGAACAAATACATTCTTAATTTTGTAATGTTTTTTTATGACGGGTACGATTTTCAGCGAGTAAGCTTCATATTTTCGTGGCAGTTTTATAACGGACTAATCCATCTTAAAATTGTGTCCCAAAATATGCAAATTCTTCTAATGACATATGTGAGAGCAGAATCTCACAACCTCAATTCTCGGCTTGCATATTGTATATTCTTGAAGAAAATAGCTTAAAAGAATTTGAGAGAAAAGTTGTTTATTCTTATGTTTGCCAAAAATTCGGTGCCTTTACAATATGGCTGGTGTTTCAAACTTATACCAGCTGAAAACGTAACTGCCCAGTCTTAATTATTTACATTAAATGCAGAATTAAATCTATAATCTCTATCCTTAATGCTGAGCTTGATTCTAGGATCTTAAGTTAGCGCGTTTGACTTGGTAAAATGCACGCTCCTGCTCCCAATGACCTCGCTCCTTTCCTTCGTGCTCGGTGCTTTCAGCATGCTCGTTGCTTCCAGCATGCTCGCTGCTTCCAGCATGCTCGTTGCTTCCAGCACGCTCGTTTTAACTTGTGCATTTCTTTTATCTCGCTGGGCTTGCCCATTCGTCCTGGATTTAGGGTGCTAAATCCGGGTCCAACAGTAGCCCCCCAGCATCCTTGGTGACGTGTCACTGAGGATGCGCTCCTGCAATCTCGGGATCTGATTGATCTTTAAATCATGTTCGAATCTGTTGTTGAACTTGTTATGCCTAGTGGGCCTTTTGGTTGAACTTATGCTCCTGCGAGGAGGCTTAATTTTATTTACTTTGATCTTTAAAAATCTTTTGTTTTTATTTAGAATTATTTATCATTTTTGCCATTTAGAGGCTGACACTTTTCCATGGATCAAAGGCAGTCTTTCAGCCAAAGATCCGGGCCGTTTAGAGACCCTGATCTCATGTCGTTTAGAGACCTAGGGAGCTGACCAGGCGATTTTAAGACGCAAGGTCGAAGCCGTTTAGAGGCAGGCACTTTTCAATGGGTCAAAGGTAGTTTTTCAGCCAAGGACCCGGGCCGTTTAGAGACCCTGCTCCCAGGTCGTTTAGAGACCTAGGGAGCTGACCATGCGATTTTAAGACGCAAGGTCGAAGCCGTTTAGAGGCAGGCACTTTTCAATGGGTCAAAGGTAGTTTTTCAGCCAAGGACCCGTGCCGTTTAGAGACCCTGCTCCCAGGTCGTTTAGAGACCTAGGGAGCTGACCATGCGATTTTAAGACGCAAGGTCGAAGCCGTTTAGAGGCAGGCATGCAACCTAAACAGTTTAGACGTAAAAGTTGTTGTCATTTAGAGACTAGAAAGGTTGTGACCTTGCAATTTAGACGCAAAGTCGAGTCATGCTAGCTGGTAGCATGCTCTAGCTCGTAAGGTTATTCATTTATGGAGTAAAGCTTTTAGCTTGTAGATAGAAGTTGAGAAACTTCAGGCTGCTTTTAGCAGGCTTAAGAGAAGATTTTTATTTTATTTTAATAGCTGCACCATTGTGAGGTTGCCTACGTACCCTGAGGAGGGGTCAAGCCTTTCGTAGTTCCATTTTACAAGTATCTTGCATTTTAATGGTAATATTTCTTCAAATTCATGGCATTCCATGAGTTCCTTTTAGGTATGTGTCACTGCCTCCTCGAGAATGATCCAGCGCGAGGCGCGGTGCAGTGCATCATCCAGTGACACCGGTTCCCGGACTGTGAGCTCCTCGAAGAATTTTGAGGATTTTAACAATCCATTTTGAAGGGCTTTCATGGTTGTTGGGTTATGTAAATTGGCAATCTTGGCCTTAACGGCCTTAAAGCTGTCAATATACTTCCGCAATGAGTCACCTGGCTTTTGAGTAAGTACCCATAAGTCAGCTTCCGAGGCCTCGATTTGGATAAACACCGAGTACTGCTTCAAAAACGATGCTTGAAGCTGGGTAAAATTATCAATCGAGTTTGGCTCCAAGTAGGTAAACCATTCCAGAGCCGAGTCCGTCAAGTTTTCAGCAAAGAAACGGCAGCGCGCTGCCTCGAGGTCGCTCTCGAGAAGCCGCACCCTCGAGAAAGAGAAATTAAAACTCCTCATAAATGCCTTGGGTCGGTTTCTCCGTTATATCGGGAAAATCAGATGTTCCCAACATCTCCGAGCTGGGGGCTCGCAATCCGCGAGGTGAACGGGGTCTGATTGACTTCATCAATCACCCGATCTATTTCAGGTGCCGAGCTCAGAGCGGCGTGGACCTGCGATCTCATCCGTTGAAGCTCGGCATTGGTGTCTTCATAGTATTTCTTAATTGACTCGAACCCAGGCAAGGTGCCGGATCCTAAACCGTTCTCGTTAATACCCTGAGACTGGAGCAGGAACCCTTCGGGATTGTCCCGAGCTTCAACTTCATTGGCGCTCCCAGAACGATCCTGACTGGCAAATCGGTCTGAGGTCCGACCTACTCCCGGAAAGGTCGCAATTGAAGGAATGCCTTCTTCCGCGATCTGGATCGTAGAAGGAGTAAATATAGGGTCTGATATTACCGAGCTGAACCGCGAGGTGGTGGCTGAGCCGACCACTCTGCTGGTCGAGGCATCGATACCGGAAAATTTTAGCCTCGTTACTGGTGGAGGTGAAAACATTAACCCTCCTTGTCCTGGTGCAAACGGGACTTGTGTTCCAGGTCGGAGAACAGATCGCCCGATCACGCCTGTCCGAGCTGCTCTTTCGAGATCGTCTTGGCGAGCTACCATTAGGCGATTATGTTCTATGAGAACAGATATCAAGTTCTGGACCTCAGCTATTTGATCCGGAGTCTGCTGGTTTAAGACTGCAGCTCCCGAAGGATCAATAGTTTTGTTGATCCCAGCCGTGATATTCGCTTCTGAGGCGGTTATGGGAACAGTGATATCAGGCTGGGATGGTGGAATGGAGGTATTCATAGCTCCGGATGAAGCAGTGACTGTTGCGCTTGTTGTGTCCGGCATTATCCTCCTTCGAATGATCGGTTTGGCAGATTACAAGAAGGAAATTGTTTTGCTCCTCCCCACTGACGGCGCCAAATTGTGAGAGCAGAATCTCACAACCTCAATTATCGGCTTGCAGATTGTATATTCTTGAAGAAAATAGCTTAAAAGAATTTGAGAGAAAAGTTGTTTATTCTTATGTTTGCCAAGAATTCGGTGCCTTTACAATATGGCTGGTGTTTCAAACTTATACCAGATGAAAACGTAATTGCCCAGTCTTAATTATTTACATTAAATGCAGAATTAAATATATAATCTCTTTCTTTAAAGCTGAGCTTGATTCTAGCATCTCAAGTTAGCGCGTTTGACTTGGTAAAATGCACGCTCCTGCTCCCAACGACCTCGCTCCTTTCCTTCGTGCTCGGTGCTTTCAGCATGCTCGGTGCTTCCAGCATGCTCGTTGCTTCCAGCATACTCGCTGCTTCCAGCACGCTCGTTTTAACTTGTGCCTTTCTTTTATTTTGCCGAACTTGCCCATTCGTCATGGATTTAGGGTGCTAAATCCGGATCCAACAATATATCTATGTGTGAACGTACGTACGGTTTCATCCTGATTCACACGACCATCTGTTTTCCAAATTTGAGGCAGTATATGTGGTATAGTTTGGTATCTTGCTCAACGGTTATCCTTTAAAAATACTGGTAAAAATTTTCGCATCTTATGCATATGATTTCACCCCAAAAAATTACGTTCATAGTTACTTTGTTAGTATGACGACGTAGCGTGTCATCTCATCTCTCAGAGCCTCTCGAACTACAGATATAAATCATTCACAGTTGCATCTCATCTCTCAGTGGCTCACACCATTTTTGCTTAAGCTCAAGAGTTTCTAGCTCCTTTTAATTTTGTTTTTCACACAAACAATTGAACAAGTAAAAGTCCCAAATTATTTTTTATTTTCTACATCCTTTTGTACATATCTCATTTTCTTATTGATCAATGTATTTAATTTTTCGCTTTAAAAAGAGACTGAATCAATCCACAACACAACAAACAAAGGTTGCATCATCGAGTGTTTTCTTTCCTAAAAGTAAAGACCAACTCCTAAATTAGTTTATCTTTAAAGCATATTTTTAATTATTAAAAGTCTCACATGAAGAAAAGAATATTGATAAAGAAATTAAATTTAAAAACTGACGTTAAAGAAAGCATGCGAATGGGACGGTCACTACAAGAAAACAGCCGATTCCCGACGGTCATATCGGTCGGGAAACCGTCGGAAAATGGCTTTCCGGACAGATTTCCGACCAATTTGTCCCGTCAGAACTAGAGCGTCGGGAATCAAAATTGGTCGGAAATTTCCGACCACCATATTTCCCGACCGGATTCCTACGAATATTAATAGTCGGGGAATTCCCAACGAATTCCCGACGGGACAAAATTCCCGACTAATTCCCGATGGTAATAAGCTTCGGAAATTCCCGACAGTATTCCGACTTAATTTCGAGGACAAATTTCCGACCAATTCCGGACCGGATAATTTCCGACCAATTCCGGACCGGAGAATTTCCTACCAATTCCGGATCGGAGAATTTCTGACCAATTCCGGACCGGATATTTCCGACCAATTTCCGACGGGTATTAAAAACAGTATTTTTAAAATTCTCTAAATTAATGATTTTGTTTTAAATTAAATTAAATTAATAATTCGAAAAAGAAATTAAAATTAAAATATAATAATTGTTTTGAAATTAAATATTTTTTTTTTGAAATTACAAAAACATTAAAATTAAATTCCCGTTCCCGATCCCGATCCCGATCATGTTCTCGTTTCCCTTCTTCCCCTTCCCGTGCCTGAGAAATCCGAGAACTTCGCTTTCATCCACTCCGACAGGCCATTGATTTCCGACCTTGCCTCGGTAAGCTGAATTTCGGTGTCCACATTCGCCACCTCCAAAGCTGCCACTTTTGACTCCAGCTCTTCATTCTGCTGGACGAGATCTTCAGAGAAATAAGGAGAACCCGAAGCCCCGACTTCCATAACCGGGACCTTACCCAAACCCCCGCGACGCCGCCCTTTTTTATCAAGGATAAATTCTTGTAGAAATTAAAAATAAATTAGAACATAATTTTATAATGTAAAACTACATTAAAACAAAAAAAAAACTTACGTTGATAACCAGATTGTTGACCTCTTCCCGCGACATCTCGAAAGAAGAGGAGGAGTCGGCTTGTGACTGCCGGATCAGCTCATCCTTCTTCTTCGTCACGTTCTCGTAGATCTCCCTCATGAGGGGATCCTGAATAACCCCGGTTGTCTTGTTCGTGTAGCACGTCTTCATCAAGTCCAAGTGATTCGGACGCACACCTCTGGCCTCATTTGTCTAAAAAAACAAATAAATTTAAATATTAATAAATAATTTAACAATTAAATATAGAAAAAATGTAAACAATAAAAGATTACCATTTGTATTTCTCGGGTCCGGAAGCTGGTCGAACCGGAGTTGTGGACGTACTGTCCCTTACCGGAGCGATCACTCTTTCGGTTTCCCGAATTAGTCTTCGAAGTTTTCTCTATCGCGGGGTTTTGCCAATATGGTTTGTAGTCTTCCCAAATCGAAGGGTTCAAGCCTTTCAGTTTGTCTTGGCCCTTCCTCCACTTTTGCTTCCACTCGTTCATGTTTCTCTTGAACTGCGTACGCGCCTCCTTCATAAACTCCTTTTCAACTGTGGTCGTGTCGGAGTGATGCCATGTAAACTCTTGCTAAGAAAANAATAAATAATTTAACAATTAAATATAGAAAACAATGTAAACAATAAAAGATTACCATTTGTATTTCTCGAGTCCGGAAGCTGGTCGAACCGGAGTTGTGGACGTACTGTCCCTTACCGGAGCGATCACTCTTTCGGTTTCCCGAATTAGTCTTCAAGGTTTTCTCTGTCGCGTGGTTTTGCCAATATGGTTTGTAGTCTTCCCAAACCGAAGGGTTCAAGCCTTTCGGTTTGTCTTGGCCCTTCCTCCGCTTTTGCTTCCACTCGTTCATGTTTCTCTTGAACTGCGTACGCGCCTCCTTCATATACTCCGTTTCAACTGTGGTCATGTCGGAGTGATGCCATGTAAACTCTTGCTAAGAAAATATAAATAAAAACTTATCAAAATATTTAAAAAAACATATAAAAATATAAATTTTTTTTAGTAATTTACAACTTACCGCAAATTGTCTAAACCAAATTTGCTTCTCTTCATGTCTGAAAACTTCTTGTACGGTTTGTCGAGGATCAAATGCAACATCCTCAACACGGACTTGCTAATCCTGTTGTTCGATATACCAAACCTACAAAAAAGAAAAACTATAAACAATTTAACAATAAAAAAAATATATATTAATTTTACCATGTCGATCTTCCAATTAGTCGTTGATCGAGCCGGATGTGCAAGTCCCGCCCCGGTTGTTGGACTAACTCCTCGATGGACATGATTGGAGGAGCTTGAATGTGCGACTCCGGGACATTCGGACTTTGTCTTGGACAGGTCTCAGATGGCGAACCGCTATGTTGATGTGGTTGCATGCCTCGAGACGAACCACCGTGGCGAATGTTATCGAAACCCTCGTACGACCTAGAAAAAAAAACGAAAAATTTGTTAGTTGTTAGAATTATTAAAAATGTAGAAAATACAAAAAATATTTCCAAAAAATGGAAAAAAAATTATGGAAATTCTGAATTTGTTTTTTTTGCCAAAAACGTTTTTCAAAATAACTTGTAAAATGCAAAACAATTTCAAAATCACTTGTAAAATGCAAAAAAAAATTCAAAATCACTAATATTCTTTAAAAAAATAAAAGCACTTATAACATTTAAAATCACATGTAAAATGAAAAAATCATTTAAAATCACTTTTAAAAATAATTAAAATAACTTGTAAAATGCAGAAAAATATTCTAATATTCTCAAAAAAATTTAAAATCACTTGTGAAATACATAAAACTGTTTTTGAATTAACACAAAAATATTTTTCTAACTTTTTCAAGAATTATTTCTAAAATATTCAAATACAAAAAATCTACAATATTAACCTAACAACAATCTAACCTAAATTCTAACATTTCATATTTAATCAACCTAACCTAAAATCTAACAAATCTAATAAACCTAACAAATTTAACAAAATCAATTAGGATAAAAAAAATAAAATAAATAAGCTTACATGGCTAGAGGTGGGCGACGGCGGTGGCGTGGAGGAAATTCCGGCGAGGTGTCTTTGACGGCGGCGGCGGCGACCTAAAGAAGAAGCGAGAAAAGTTAGCAAGGAGGGGAGAAGAGGAAAAGAAGAGGAAGAAGAAAAGAGAGAAGAGAAGTTACTTTCTTCTTTGGACGGCGGCGGCGAGGGGAGGGAAGCGACGGATGCCGGCGCCGACGAGAGAGGAGAGAAGATCTAAAGAAGAAGAGAAGATGAAAGGAAAGGAAATGAGGAAGAAGAAGAACAGTTTTTGATTTAATGAAATCGATTCCCGACCGACCCATACGGTCTGGATCTGGTCGAGAATTTTTAATAAACCGTCTGAATGAATTTCATCGAATTTCGTTTCACGCGGTATATTTCCCGGTTTTTTTTTACTATGGTCGGAAATTGGTCTGGAATTTCCGACCAATTTCCGACCAGTATACAAATTGCATTATCGTCGAATAATTTAATATTCGTCGGAAATTGGTTGGAATTTCCATACCAATTTCCGACCAAAGAGGGTTTAGGGTATGAAATCCTAAATTATAATACCGTATAGTCTTTAAAAAATATCCAAATATCTTATGTCTTAAAACTATCTGGCAAGGTAAACATAAAATAAAGTATATGACGATTTTTATGAATCGATAGGAGAACGGGTTTAACCTCTCTTAACGAAACATAGAACTTATACTTACACTTTTTGTTTTCTTGTAAGGTTTTGATTAAATGCTCAAAAATATTGATTCTTAAGATAGTTGGACATTGAATTACTTCAAAATATCATATCTAACCTAGTTTGAGGTTTCGAAACCCCAAATGGTCGGAATTTGGTCGGAAATTTCTGACCAATTCCCGACGGGTATTAAAAATTGTTCCATACCACGTTTATTGTGTGTACGATGAAACAATTTTACAAACGGTCGGAAATTGGTCTGAAATTTCCGACCAATTTCCGACCACACATAGTATAGCTGGTCGGAAAACGGTCGGAAAAACGGAATTAAAATTTTTTATTATGAGTCCGAATAATTAATGCATATGGAAAATTTCTTAAATTTTTAACAAATTTATTCTGATTCCGAATAATTAATGCATATGTAAAATTTTCTTAAATTTTTAACAAATTTATTCTGATTCTGAATAATTAATGCATATGGAAAATTTTCTTACATTTTTAACAAATTTATTCTGATTCTGAATAATTAATGTATATGGAAAATTTTCTTAAATTTTTAACAAATTTATTATGATTCTGAATAATTATTTGAAGTAGCTGAATCGGAATCCTAATTAAAAAATTCTTACAATTAATTAATGCATATGGAAAAAAAATTTAAAATGTTTTACTTAAAAATAAATGCATATAAAAAAATTGTTACAAAATTATTCTGAGTCCGATGAATAATCTGAAGTTGCTGAATCGGAATCGTCATCAAATTCTCCTCTCTCTTCTTCAGAATCCTCAAATACTTTGTAATCCCCGCCCATACCGGTGAAGTCAACCACAAGGTCAACCTCAAGAGAATGCTCGATTTCACCTAAGTTACCAATTCGAGTTTCATGTAAAGGGTCATGCTCGGAAACACTAGATATCATTCCTCTTGGTTGTATCGACGTTACTGCAATCCACAGGTCTTGCTTGTTCCTAACCCGGGGGTATCGAATGTAGGAAACCTGGTCCGCTTGTGAAGCAAGAATAAATGTATCGTATTTCCGATGTCGCTTTCCAGAGTGAATAGATGTTACACCGAATTCGTCCTGACGTAGACCTTCCACTGGATCATACCAATCGCAATAGAACACAATGCACCTCAAACCAACCAGTCGTGGATATTTGACTTCTAATATTTCGCGGAGTACACCGTAGTAGACAAATTCTCCGGATGTAGACGATATACCGTAATTGCATGTTGTCCTTGAGCTCCCTTCACGATAAGCTTTAAAAGTATACGCTCGAGTGCAATACATCGGATAAACACTTGGAACAAAAGTAGGGCCACGCACCATCTCAACTAACCACGTGGAAAATTCTACCCTGGTAGTAGTAATATGATCAACATGTACAAAATGTGGACAATCGTAAACAATATGTGTTAATGTAAGCATGTGAAATTTAGTTTAATTGAGGGAAATCGAGCACTTACGTAATATTGCAACCAACCCGAGAATTCATTCTGTTTACGGACCGCAAGCTCATCCTCTGTGCAATTTGGAAACCAATTACGAATTTGGTCCATGTATATCATGTGAATAAAACAAATAGATTATGCAAAAATACTATCAAGGATTTTTGGTAATTACTAAACATCAAAATCAGGTAAGTACCTCTCATATTCCGAAACGTCGTCGCCGAGGCCTCCCTTTTCCACTAAGCCTTCCAATTTGTGCAAATAGATTTGGGACATATACCGGATACGGCGGTTTTTCTCCTCCATCATCATGCCGTGCAGGTCGTCTAATTTTAGTCTTCACCGAAGATGGAAAATAGTAGTTCGCAAAATTGGATGCTTCTTCATTAATGCCCTGTGCAACAATAAAACTCTCGACTCTTGCAAGATTTTTCACCTTCTTCTTTAGGTGGAACATATACCGCTCAAAAGGATACATCCATCGATATTGAACTGGTCCACCAAGTGCTGCTTCCCTAGGGAGATGAATAGGAAGATGTTCCATAACATCAAAAAATGCTGGTGGAAATATTTTCTCGAGGTTGCATAGGAGAACCGGTATCTTCTCCTCCAGGTTTTGGAGACCGTCTGCTGTAAGTGATCTCGTACATAGATCTCGGAAGAAAGCACCGATCCCTGCATAAATGACTAAAAAAATTTAGCAAAATTTAGATAATATATATATCGAACTATATATAATTTTGTAAATGTACCTGCAATAGCTACATGGACGTTTCTAGGAAGAAGACCGGCAAAGGCAAATGGAAGGAGGCGTTGCATGACAATGTGACAATCATGACTCTTCATCCCTGAAAACTTCCCTTCTCCAATATTAACGCAATTACGAAGGTTAGATGCGTATCCGTCTGGAAATTGAACACTATGCGTAATCCAGTCGAAGAACTCCTCCTTTGAAGGCTCATCCAAACAGAAAGCGGGGGGCAGTGATTTTCCGTTCGCCATTACATGGAGGTCCTTCCGCGAACAAATATTTGGCAAGTCCAATCTGGCCTTCAAATTATCTTTCGTCTTCCCTTGCACATTTAGAATAGTATTCATGATGTTGTCAAAAAGGTTTTTTTCAATGTGCATGACATCTAGATTATGACGCAGCAGATGGTTCTTCCAATATGGCAAATCCCAAAAAATATTCCTCTTGTTCCAATTGTGATACTCGCCACAACCGTCTACGGGAAAATGACCATTACCACCACATAAAACCGTCTTCTCAGCACCAAAATCTCTCAACTGAGTGATGATGTTATTCCCATCCGGCTCAGGAGGTGGACCATCAAATACTTTTTTACCCTTTTTAAACAATGTCGTGCTCCGACGATATGGATGATCATGCGATAGAAATCGTCGATGACAGTCGAACCAAGAAGTCTTTCGACCGTGCTTTAACTGGAACGCAACAGTGTTATCTTGACAATAAGGGCACGCCAACCTTTCATGAGTCGACCATCCAGATAGCATACCATATGCTGGAAAATCACTTATGGTCCACATAAGTACCGCACGCATCGTGAAATTCTGTTGGAGAAAAACATCGAACGCTTGAACACCATCTTTCCATAGCATTTTCAACTCATAAATTAATGGTTGCAAGAAAATATCAAGGGATCTCTTAGGATGCTCCGGTCCGGGGATGAGAATCATGAGAAACAAAAACTCTCGTTTCATGCACAAACTAGGCGGCAAATTGTAAGGTGTGACGATTACTGGCTACAATGAATATTGCCTCCCATGTTTCCCAAAAGGGTTGAATCCATCTGTTGATAACCCTAGGTATACGTTCCTTGTCTCATACGCAAAACTAGGATAAACCTATTGAAAATGTTTCCACGCTTCTGCATCTGAGGGATGAGCAATCTCTCCATCTGAGTTATGCTCTGCATGCCATCTCATAGGTCCTGCCGAGCGCTCGGATTTATATAACCTCTTCAACCTCTCTGTTACCGGCAAATACCATATCCGTTTATGTGGAACTGGTACTCTGCCACCCGTTTCCTGATACCGAGGTTTCTGACAAAAACGACACTTGAGACGGTTTTCGTCATTTCTCCAGTAAATCATACAATTGTCGATGCACACATCTATCATCTGATACGGCAATCCAAGACCAGCTACAAGTTTCTGAACCTCGTAGTATGAAGCCGGTGAGATATTATCTTCAGGTAAAATATCTTTCACAAAATCAGCTATCGCAACCACACAATCCTCCGCCAAGTTGAAATCGGTCTTTATAGTCATCAACCTGCTTGCAGTTGATAAAGGCGATATTCCCTCTCTACATCCTTCGTATAGTGGATGCTTAGCTGCATCTAACATATCAAAAAACTTCCGAGCTTCCAAATTAGGTTCTTCTATTCTAATACCATCATGAACATACGATGGTACGTTTTCACGAAACGCATCATTCACCATCTGAACGTTTGCATCTACTTCCGGTGTTGGTTCCTCTATCCTACTCGAATAATTAAGACTACTACAATAATGTTGCACCATTGAATCAGTTTCTCCGTGCGTATACCAAACCTTGTAACCCGGCATAAACCTATTTCTATAAAGATGATTTCATACTTCCTTAATAGAGACTAATCTATGATTCCAACATTTAGTACATGGACAATACAATTTACCGTATTCTGACGTCATGTTATTGTTTGTCGCAAATGTCATGAATTCCTCAACACCTTGTGCATACTCATCCGTCAGTTGATTTGTCGCTGGATCTTGCCGTGGTTTATCCATCCACGATCAAAAATAATCATAAGGGTTTAGATTTGAAGAAGACATTTTCTAAATTTTTTTTTGTGTAAGTTGTGAATGAGGGTGGAGATATATATATAATGGATTTTCCGCGTATTTCCGACCGGTTTCCGACCGATTTCCGACCGGTTTTATAATCTCAAACGGCTATAAAACAGCTAATGCAACGGGCAGATTAACAGATCTATTTCGTCGAAAATTGGTCTGGAATTCCGACCAATTTCCGACGATCTTACATCGATCTCTAACTCGTCGGAAATTGGTCGGAATTCCAGACCAATTTCCGACCAATAAAATTTCGTCGAGAATTCCCGACCAATCTTAGACGGATCATTCTTCCTCGGTATTTCGTCAGAAATTGGTCGGAAAATTCCGACGAAATTTTATTGGCCGGAATTCCCATCGGGAATCGGACTATTTTCTCGTAGTGAGTGACCTTCGAAAACCTAAATACATGAACCGTGGCGAATTGTTGCGAACTAAAGTGTGGTGGTTACGCCAAAAAAACAAAAAGAAATCCACTTTTTATGGTTAGCTTTATTTTTTTGTCTAAAAGATTAAAATAACTTAGGAAGCATTTCGCAAACCGATTCCACTGGTGAACCAATTATGGTTAGCTTTGTTGCTCTTTATTTCCAATTCTATATTCCATCACTATTGTTTAACGTGTACTGAAATAAATACTATGAAAAATTGTACTTATTTCACAAATTTACTTAATCATAATGTTTCATCCATAATTATATGTTTCTGAAAAATGTTCGTCGGCACAAATATAAAATATTTAGGTATCTGAAAAATAGTGGTGTGAAACATTAGAAAAAAGAAAAAAAGAAATATTTAATTGTACTATATATATATTCTAAGGTGATTTAAATTTGATAATGCACTGTAATGAATGAAACCTTTCTCGAATGAGTATGAGAAATGGGTATGGTACACGATAAGGGTTGGAAATATTTTTTATTTCTTGTTCGTGTTTGTATCGGATTTTGGAGTTTATAAGGGTATGTAAACATTAATTACACAATTAATAATAAAACCCTAAACAAAAAAATATTCACTTCATTTTTTTGTTCTTTAATCTCTTACGAATTCGATTTCTATTTTGTTCTTTATCTACGATATATATATATAT